>JAOPTO010002396.1:12092-222655 GCA_033822845.1 Tetrapedia diversipes | reverse complement strand
CTATGGTTTATGGTTAATTTTTGCTTCGTAGTATTTCTGTATTCAATTTCCAACATTCACGATGACTCTGCAACCATTTTTCAACTACCGATAACAATATTTTCATTATGACTTTGTAACCACTTTCCACCGCCAACAACTAAATCCTAAATCGTGACCTTTCAACTATTCGTACAAAAACTCACCATAGCAAACTACTGTACCCCCGCCGTACCCAAAAATCGCATGAATAAATATGGTCACCGCCATAGCAGGCGAGTTCACGTTCAGCTGCACAGAAGAGCAAGCGTTACGTTATTTTCTTTACCTCTGTTTCCCCGTAACAAGCGGAGTCGAAACGGGAGAACGAAACTCGAAGCAAGGCGGGCGAAAGAGGGGAGAAAAAAAAATAAACGAGAGGAAGAACCGGAGACGAGGATGTCGACCTACTGTCCTGCATACCGTGCGGGGAATACCTGCCACGAGAACGCCCGACACGGTACACGTGGTCGGAACCGTGGAACTTCCTTTCAGCGTGTGCAAACTCACACCTCAAGCGTTCACTTCCTTTTCGATTCCCGACTTTTCTAGCCCCGTCTTCCGTTCCGCCGACACGTACGTATGTACGCGCAGCTTTTTCACCCGCGAACAGACTCTCTCCGCCGTCCTTTCTATCGGCAGCTCGTGTTTCCGTTGCGTCACTCCTAACAAGAGAAACTTTGACCACTCTTTTGAGCCGAACTCGAACCTGTTCTTTGCGCTCGTTACCCATATACTTGCTTAACACATTACAAGCGGGCCGGGTATTTGTACCTATTTGAATGTGTTTACTTTAAAAGCGGCAGAAGGTCATTTTACTCTATAGGTTTACTCGTAATTTTTGTTTAGACTCTTCAACGTTACTTCTTTAACGTTTGTTTATATAATAACGATAAGGAACTATAAATTTCGTCTTGTTATTGTTTTCATGCCGAACACTCATAATGTAGATGTAACCACTGTTACCAGTTTTGCAATGTATCTTTTCATAAGGGAGGATGTTTTTCTAAGTATCACACATTGAAAAAGATGTATTGGTTAAGATGTATTGACACGTATTAAAAGTGGTATACTTGGAGATTTCCGAATTTAATAGCACACAGACAGTTCCCAAATAAAAGAATTACTTTTTTTTCATCCAGGTACGTTAAGCATAAAATTTGCAAGAAGAAAGTTCGTCGATATTACTTGCAAATTCGCTCGAACGATAAAAATTCGCTCGATTTAGCCTTTCAAAAGATTCGCGTATCCGCAATCTAGTTGCCACTATTTTTCGCTGAAAACAGAAAAAAAGAAGAGACGTAAATAGATCCACCTTAAAAGGGTTAAATCAGCGCGAATCGAGGCGACGAACGAGTTCGATAACGGCTGCATCCCGACCGATCGATCGATCGATCATCGGAGGATGCACGTTCAGGGACGAGAGAAGACGTTGCTCGTCGGGCTTCGGCTAACGTAATTTCCATCAAATTTTCAATGGATAAGAAGCTACTCGAGAGGAGGAGGAGGCGCCAAAGCCGGTGTCTACTATGAAAAAAGAAAGCAGCGTCGGGAAAAAGAAAGCCGACGTAACGCGAAATGGAAAACGAAGATGATGCAGGGCGCCATTTTCGTAAATAGTAAATAGAGTTGTTAGGTTTGAAAAGTATAATTATAGTTTGCGCATCCTCGTCTAAAGGTGTGATGGTCGGAGCAGGTAATTTTCGGACCGACCCCCGACCCTGTGAACGTAAGGACGACCAGGGGGCATAAAGGGAGTCAATCAGCGGAATTCAGACAGAACAGTCTCTAGTTGTTTTATTTATCCCAAGTACCCTTATTGTCCATTTCTAACACTCGTACAGATTAGCGAATTTCCACGACTTTCTATTTCAATTTAACAACAGTTGTTCCCTCTCGTATTCGTAAAGCAGACCGCAACGTTGTCAACATTGGACTTATTGTAACTTCGTGAAAAGAAGTCACACGATGATCATTTTAACCCTTTCGCCCCGACGAGCGTATATATACGCCCTCGAAGAATGACCAATCATATACGAAAAGCGTATATATACGCTCTGGAAAAGTGGGTGCTCAGGTACGAAGAGCGTATATATACGTTCATACCATATACACTTTTATTTCATACTTTTCATGAGATACTCTTTTTAATTGAGTATCTGGCAACGCTCAACACCTCAAACAGTTGACTATCATGAAACAAAACAGTGATATAATATTACTAAATATAATAAATATTATTATAACATTTAGAGAACAAGAAACGACTTATAATTACTTCGTAGCATTCCGTACCTCAGTGTCAACTAATCAGTAATGCGATCCGTACAGAGCGATCACATTTTGTCACGAACATTCCGTAGCGAAAGGGTTAAGCTCATTTTAACACTAGATTTCCGGAGCGAGTCAATTTGACTCACTTATGATTTTGTTAAGTTCAAGTATCATATGAAAGGAATAGAAGTAAGGGCATGTGTGCTAAATATAGTAAAAAAATATGCGGAAAATGTATTTTAAAAACAATATATATATGTAAAAATTGTTTTGAATAAATTTTCTTTAAAATAAAGTTTTATTTTTTTTTTAAACTTCAATTTTCATGTTTGAGTCAAATTCATTCGTTTCAAGCAAAATAGGTATATACCCAACATCCGACGATTTAGTGTTAAAGGCTGAATCTTCTGCTTTCACACTCCTAAGTTCAATTTTCCCTGGCATTTCTCTGCGGTTAGTTGTAATCGTGAAAACGAGGAACGTTTTCTTCAAAAAGATTGTGCGAATTCAAATTTGTCTGAGAAATTAAGAACATTTTATAAACTTGAAATAAGTGACCAGAAACCGGTAGATTTTGATTAAAATATTTCATACAGCGGTTGTAAGTTATACCTTTGTGGTTTAAAAATTACACACGCTATTAGAGTTCCTGACTTTATTACTCCCTAGATATGGAATTTAACTTATACCATACATAGTACACTCGTTTGCGGGTCTACCTTACGTAGAATTCAAATTCCAAAGCTGAAATTCTAAACTTTGCCAAGTTGCTCGAGGGTATTCAATAGAAATTCTTAAAATACATATCTCATAAGATTAACACCAGAACTATCGACAATTAAAGTGTATTTATTTGCATGGAGGAAATCAAACTGAAAATTACATGAAAAGATATTGAATACATAGAAAACAAATCTTTATTTATACCTTCTACAGAAAATCGTAGTAAACTTTGGAAGGTTTACCATAGTGAACTCATAAGGTTGCTATGAATAATTACCGATTCGTCATTTTGACTAGTTTGGTAGTTCTAGTGCGATCGAGAGGTGACTGTTAGTCACCAAATGATAGTTTCGCAAATTTCCAGACTTAAGTTAGTTTGTTTATTAGTTAGATTCATAGGTTAAGTAGTCATATATGTAAATTTTAGTATATCACTTAACTAAACTAAACGACGTATAATACAAGCGAATCTTAGTAAATATGTCGAATTTGAAAATTTTTGAAGTTGGTATCATTAGACGACTAACAGTCACCTCTCGAGTTCAAAGACGAATTGGGTTCATTTTAACGAGTAATTTTACTTCTATCGTCTAACAATATTAAATTAAAGTTACTAATACAATATTGATTCTCGAATCGATAAGGAAATCGACGGTGGATTCGATCTAAACGCGACACTGTTACACGACACTGTAAATATCAATATACCATGTGCCCTTATCTTTTAGCGTTTCACAAAAAAGAACCAATTTTCCTTGTTTCCGCCACTAATGTTAATAGATCGCTTTTGGGCGATTATGGCTGTTAACTAATACGCCCCGCCGCAAGTAGCTAAATGAAAATTATGGGATAACCTGATCGCGATAATAGGATGCTTGGGACCACTCCGGGGCATTCGCATACACAGGCAATCACGATCCCAAATCCCTCCTGTACGAGAATCGAGCCACATCGTTCGCGAACTGTGTCACTATCCGATTACATCTATTTTTATCGCGAAATATTCGAAGTTTGATTAGGTACCGGTTGCGATTGTCGGTAAAAACAAAGAATCGTCTGTACCTCGAATAAAAATTACCGAACGATATTCGCGTTTCTAATGCTGCAAATTTCACTCGTGACGATGAAACTGAAAATATTAGAGCGTGAAACTGCGAAAGTTTTTCGCTCTCGCCAGAATAAAACGATTAATATTTGGCGAAGGACAACGATTATACATTGTCGTGTCGCGTCTCAGACGTTTTGAACCCTTGACGTTGGTGTAAAGAAAGCCTTATCTTCTGACCACTGCCAATATTCATCCGCCAGTGACTAAGGACAACAAACACAGCCACACTGTTCAAGAGTCATTTTCCATTACTCACCTCTTCCATAGTTCAGAAAACATCCTAGCAAACTAAAGTCACCATTACCACCACCCATAGAAAAAGAATGTATAAATAACTGAAAATAGCTCCAAAAATCTTTTTGTAATAGTAACCACCGTCCTATGAAGACATAATTGTTAATAAATTTATTAAAATTTCGAAGTGTCTTGAATTTTTCCGTGACATTGGCGTGGTGGAATCATAGAATGTGTCGTTATCATAGAGTGTGGAATGTGAGAAAGAATGTTTGTATGAGTGTGAAATATGTCTGATAAACGTATGGATAAACATTAAAATTCGTGTTGTGGAATGAGTGCAACGAAGTATGATCTGTGTGATTTGTACGTGCATGGGATTGATAGAGTGAACGACGATAAAAAAGAAGAGTCTGTGGTGATAACAGCATTCCTGAAAACGTGTTATAGAGAGAATAAGAGAGGGAGTGTGACCTAAACTGTATTTTACCGTATTTAATATTTTTATTATATGTTATTGCGTTCTTTGTTGTTAATAACTATATGTAAATAAATTGTTCTTGCAACGGATTAACCGTCCTTTTCTCTTCGACTCTCTAGTTTCGTTCCAGACGTCGAGCAGAACGCATTCACTATACTGTATTATAGCTTTTCTCTTATTATACTATTTCACAATTAAACCTTTCGCTACTATGGGCCGCTATAGTGGCCTTCCATATGATGCCACTGAGGTACTATGGGCCACCATAGTGGCCCTTCATAAGATGCCATTATATTATATTATATTGCATAATGTTATTTGCATAATGGTAGCGCATGCTACGACTTTATAAATATTCTGGAATACCCTTTGGAGAAAAATTTGTTCGTTCGAAAACGTTCAAGCAGTTTGGGTTCTCCGCCGTAGTACAACCTCTGACGATCGGTGTCGCGTAGCGAAAGGGTTAAATCATTATTTCCGAAATGCCTGAAAACTGTGTTTATTTTCAAGCTTAAATTTACAAGAATATTCCTACCACGACAGTCCCACGTAAGACAGACTACAAATTTTTCTCAAAAAATAAACAATTAAAAAAGAAGCGAATATTGAAAAATGTATTACACGAATATTTGAGAAAAGGTCTAAAGTTCAAAGGCGATTCAATTACGTTGTATCTATGAAATTCTAATCGAAATTTAAAAAATGGTCATTCGACCAGTTGTGGTAGGAATAGCGTTAATTGGCTGTTGTACGGGCTGAGCAATAACATCATTCACGCAAAAAAATTAAATGCGCGTCGTACAAGTAGAGTGTTCTGCGTTCGATCGCGTTATTAAGCGTGTTCGAATACTTTTAAAACGGAGCGTACCCGTGTACAGTGAGCGGTCACCTGTTCGATTCACGCACCGTGTCAAAGTAATCCCAATTGACGCGAATTGGAATCGATTGGGGGTCCCCCGCTGGCCGAGCTTCATCCGGCATCAAATTATGGATGAGGATCAGCTGGATTTGGTGGAGGCGACGCGGCGGCCTCGTTCTTCAACGGGGGAGGCTTCGCGGCACGGATTCACGCAGCTTGTGTGCATTCCTCTGTTAATATCTGCCTACGAGCCATCGCTCCTCGCACTCGATGCAATTATCCCGAAATCGGTTAACGTTCCACCGTTTCTCGTGATTTATATTGCTGACTCGGCTCGCGGTATTGTTACAGGCACGCGGATGCTACAGTAATTAAATCGGTATTACATATACAATGCACTTAATCCTTCGTTGGTAACATTTGGTCGGTGATGGCCCATAACAGACGTGGGCGCAATTTTATTTGACGTAAAACGACGAATAATCGCTTGAAATAGTAAACTATTTCAAATATTTTCCTATCTTTATCTCGCGAAGTGACATAAAAAGAGTAATTTTATCTTGTGTTTGCTTAAACGATGCGCTCTTTTTTCGGATCGATCACGAGTTTGACCATTACGTTCTAGGAGATCATAGAGTGTAATTGTTGTTCAGCGTACCGCAAGCTGTGTGTTAGAAATTGAATACAGAAATACTATGAAGCAAAAATTAACCATAAACCATAGACTTTCTCTTAACGTACTTTCTCAAGGGCTTCTTCCAAGAAGCTAAGCCACATCTGGCATTTTAGAAAGTTCGAAAACATCGAGAAACAGAACAATGGGGCTGAAGGACCCGGACGGGGTTGTAAGAATTTCGACCACTGCGTTCTGCTAGTCTTGTGACAAAACTCGCTAGGTGCGGTCAAAATTGCCCTTCCTCGTACTATATAAAAGTATCAATAAATTATCATAGTATTATTTCACAAATAAGTGTTCATTTCTTTTAGCAATATAAAACCCCATTCCCAATACTGTGTTTTTCGCCAATGAAACCTGTAAAGTTGTTTATATATTATCAAAGTTGTTACTGTTAAACCATCTTAAACATATATAGGAAAATTCTGCTTCATCAACTTTATTAGAGCGAGAGACGAGACTCAGGTGTGAATAAAATAAAAGTGAAGAGATTAGAATATTAATAAATGTATATTTAAAAGAATTTAACAGTAACAGCTTAAACAACTTTACACCTTAACTTCAATGTTCCTAATTCAGAATCATACTCTTTTTGCCTTCACAGTCAAAACGCTACGCGCTTGTTAGCCGCAGAATCGTTCAAGGCATCTGTGAGGCGGACTGGCTCACAGAATGCCATGCATCAAGCATTTTCTGGACTGCTGTTAACGAAGGAAAATTTGAATAAAGGCGGCAAAATATTTTTTTAAGAGGGCTGATAACGAATTTCAAAGTTTCAGCGATTTTTCACGCTTTGAAAACAAGCTTTTCTGTGTTCTTTCTTTTATGATAGGGCGATAGGGTATTAAAAATTAAACATTTTCTATTTGAAAGGTTTTGCATCATCAAGTACCATTACAAAGTTATCTCTCAAAAATGAGAGAGTACTCAGAAACTTCAACGCTGGTTTCGCCCCTTTAAAATGGCATTTAGATGAAAAGAAGAGATTAATTCATACGTATACTATTACGATCTACATGCCCATAAAGTTCTATCAAACACTTCTATCAATTTCTAAGAATTTCAGGGTTAAACGAATTTATTTGTGACATAGTGTACGACCGCTTTTTAGAGCCACTGTATATATATAAGGTAATTAATATCGTTGAGAATTTTCAATAAAAGAATAAATTACAATGTATTGCTCTGTAAAAAGAGCTTAATTTTATTTT
The DNA here is from genome assembly GCA_033822845.1 of Tetrapedia diversipes. NCBI lineage: Eukaryota > Metazoa > Arthropoda > Insecta > Hymenoptera > Apidae > Tetrapedia > Tetrapedia diversipes. The sequence goes on along the minus strand of JAOPTO010002396.1, from coordinate 215,071 downwards.
CTTAATCGTTAAATTATTTACAATATATACATTTACCTGTAAAAAGAGAAACGACAATTAAAGTCTATTCTCTATTTTGTTATCCTAAAACGTTTATAAGTCTCTGTCTCCTTTGTATTATAAATTATAATTATCTTTCCGTAACCTAATCTTATTCAGCACGTATGTCATCTAACTATAGCTCCTTCTATATCTATATCGATATCTATAAGTGAAGACAGCGTACTTCTCTTACATATATACCCGATGTTTATGATATTTACTCGCTGATTCGCGGGCTCAGCCAGTCGAGATTAATTTTCATCCTGGTTCCGGCTATCGAGCACCACGAAACGTTGCATAAATATTTGCGTTGCACGCTGTTTCCAGATAGACGCGCGCTCTTCTTCGCGACTCAACGAAGCGAGCTGTAAAATCGCGAGAAGCGCGTCCCACGAAGGAAAACTCCTCCCTTTGCGACGGGTCCCGCTCGAGGATCGGATGTCCTCGACGTTCAGCGCGCTTCGAACGGCCTTACGGCTCTCGGGACGAGCTGAAATATCGTCAAGATACAGAGCGGTCGTAACTTCCAATTACGGTTAATGTACACCGTAGCGTAAAGCGTAATAAACGCGGGGACTCGAGTAATTAAGCCGCGAGCGAGGAGCGGGGGGGAGGGGCCCCCGATGGTGGAGTATGGAAAATTCATGTCCTCTTCGTTAACGGAATTCAACTTTTCTTTTTCCTGGCCCTACGCTTTAATCCCTGGAATAATGCCCCTTGTTATCGGCCATTTGACACAATAACGAAAGTTTCGCCGTTTCGAACACGTTATTCGAGGCTGTTCGTTCGCTATTTCTTGTCTGTGTATTAACCCCTTGACGTACGAATGAAACAGAATTTGATGCGTCCGAAAAATACTATTTAATTTGGCTCAACTAAACAGTTATACGCAAGCTTAAAAACAGAACATTTTATTTTAAAATTTGCATTGCTATATAACGTTTAATCAGGTTGATATATTAAGTAACGTTGTAAAATAATAAATTAGTAGTTCTCTTATTAGTAGAAGCTCGATTGTCGGTACTAATAGAGAGACAAATGTGTTTCGATGATAGAATTTTTCGAATAATCGAACAATCACGTTTACTTAAAGGGATATGAAGAAGATTAGCAGTTTGTTCTTAATATTTGTGTATCCCGTACCTTTCGCAGTTGAATTTCATGACTTTTAAAAACAAAAAGCTATTTGTGGTAACATGGAACTTCTGCAGGTGTTCTATAGGGTTGCATCAAACACTTTACAACAGGGCCTGAACGTCGGTCCGTCCTTAGGCCCAAATGGCTAGCCGACCCTCATTACCACGGACGTTTGATCGTAGCCTCATTAGAATTCGGAAAATAATCGCAGAGTCCTTTCCATGTCCCCACATTTTCCCCCTCCCGACTCGTCTAGGGAATATAAAAGGCAAATTTCCCTGGGACACAGAGACAATCAATCAGTCAATCAATCAGTTAATTAGTCAGTAGACATCAACCATTATAACACATTATAACACACAATTAAAACACACAAATTAAATATTATATTATAAGTATTATAACACAAAAATAAAAACTCCTACATATTATTGGATGACATCATGTTCAGATAACAGAATTTCTGGTTACAATATTCGGATAAGGGAGGTTCTACTGTGTTACAATACAAATACATGCTATTATGGTTTATACCATGGAACACCATAAACGAGATTCGAAATTATAGGGAGAACGGGTTGATCCGAAAATCTCCCCAGTCGCAGCTAGGTAAACGCTGCGAAACGTGTCATGAAAGGGTTAAACGCGTTATCGAAAGCCGGTTCATTGGCTCTTACGGGAAAACGATTTACTTTACACTCATACTTCTGGTAGGACCGATAACTCGAGCAAACACTCTAAACGAACGAGTCGTTCACTGCTGATCGATGGCCCCTAGCCACCCTCCGTTCTTCAAGATTCTTCGCACCTACCTCTTCGAATTGGGTCGCAGAGGATGCGATAGTGTTGTCAGAGCCACGCTACCGTAGATATCTTATTCAACGTGTTTCGAGAAAGCGACGACAATCGCAGCTGTTTAGCTGTCTAAAGACTCTTACACACCATCGATATTATCGACGATATCATTGACAATATCGGTATATTGCTATATACTCTAGTGGCTTCTCCGACCCTATAAGGGTTCCTTCGTTGCTCTCCCTATCCTCATGAACTAGTTCGAATCGATACAGTAGCGCACGTTTAATTCTCGCACCATCGGGACCGAGATGCGACAATTATCCGTGAAGGTATAGTAGTTCCAAAAAATATTTCTACAATGTGTTACAAATTGTTACAGTATAACTGCTGAATCTTTTTATGTATATATATGTATTATCGGTAATGTAGTTATCGATATGTAAACGTACAATATGTACGAACATAACGAAACCTAGTGTCTAATTAGGCATCATTTGTAGGTAATTATGACTCAGTCCTAACGAAACCATTTGAGAGTAAGCACGTGTTCATATACTAAGTCTGTCGCTACACACAAAAATAAATCACATTAAAAAGTAAAACTCATTGCTACTAATGAACAAAGCGTCAAATGCAATAATGTTACCCTTGATTTTCGTCTTTGAATACTGCATAGAGCTACTTCTTCAATTTTCTCCCAACTTCGTCCGAACACCCTGTATATTTGATAAGAACTTCATGAATTTCTGAAGTCATCTCGGTCCACAAGCTACGAATAACACGTGTTCCTTTCATCGAGTTGTCAAATCATTCGATGGCGAAAGAAAGTTATCAGTGGCCCGTGCAAGTTTCCACGCAAAATAGAGTTTCCAGAAGCCGAAGAGCTCCACGTGTATTCCCCGGATGCCTCGTCGTGCGTCAGAGAAACGCTGGCTATTTCAAGTTTCGGTTTCCGGCGAACGCTGGAAGAAACTTGACCCAACGTCCCTTCGACGATCGATGGTCCCCTCCTCTCTGATTCGCGTCTCTCGAGCTGTTTTTCTTAACCAACCCTTCTTTAACCGCGCCACCTCCCTGTCCGACACGTTTCACGAAATTTCGCCGGGCCACGGAAACATATTTTCTCAGCAAACAAACGTGTCTGTTCGGAGAATCACACGAGCGGAAACGAGGTTTAACCTGTTAAGGACCAACGTTTCGTTTAAGGAAACATTTCCTCTACACCAGGAGAACCATATTTCTTGAAACGTGTTTTCTTGCAGCGGTTTTAAAAATGGTTCCTTAGAGTATTAACGCTTAGCCGATCGAACGGGGAGATCGCCCGTTTTTTCTTCAACAAAGCGCTGTCATTGATTCTGTTTGCTTTTGTTATTAGTTGGTCTTGAGCTGACGTAGAATTGATTAAAAATTGTACTTTGGAAAAGCAGAAAATGCATTCGATCTCCCCATGGGAAATGAATTTTGAACAACATTAATTCAAGACTAACTAACAACAAAAGTAAATAGAATCAATGGCAGAGGAAATAATGGGAGATCTCCCCATTCGGTTGGTTAAGTGTTGACATTTAACTAACCGTACGGTGCCACATCTAACCGGACACTGTGCATGGCGTATTAAAAATCGATTAAAAATTGTACTTTGGAAAAGCATTTTCCTTGTGTATAAAGTATCAATAATATTAATAAATTATCTAATAGTATTAATAAATTATAAAGTATGCTTTGGTATAATTTCCAGTTTCATTTTCTCCATGCAATCGTTGGTAGTTCTAGTATTTTACTAGAACATTTTAACGTTTTAACTTTAACACCATATTTGGGTGACGCTCTTTTTCTTCAAGTTAAATAGGATTTAAAATTGGAGTTTTAAAAGGAATTTAATGGAATAAGCATTGAAGTATAATATATATAAATATAAAATACGTAAAATAAAGATAAAAAATAAAAATTTTTGCTGGTTTTATATCTTTTTACCCCAGTTTTCTATGCAATCGAATTTGGGCCCAGCGAGAAACGCAGCCGAATCATGCTGGGCAACGAGCGTGTTAAATATTTTAACCAACCCCAATTTTTCGCGACACACATCTCTATCCCTTTCACGACCACCGAGGAAATTCCTCTTTTTCTACCACCACCATTTGTTTCCACTTTAGAAGGACCCGAAACGCCGGAGAAAATACGATTACCTCCCAAGTGTAGGCTCGAATCGATTCCCAGCCCGTTCGATTTCCTGCCCGAAGAATTCCACGCCGGGAATCTGGGCTAACAATTAGGCGTTCGCAAACAGGAGGGTAACACGAGCGAGTAGTAGCCGAGCGAACGAAATTGGCGAAAACAGGCGGACTAATGGCGACGGCATAGTCGTCGGACACGACTCTTCCCCTTGCTCGGTTTTAAAGCTGCAGAAATAGGTTGCTCGCTGGCAGGGGCTTATGTGTCGTGGACGAGGCCTCGTGATCGATAGGGTCTAACCCACCACTACCAACACTATCCTCTACCACCATAAGAGAGACGCCACGCGTACGTACAGTGCCGTGCAAAAGTTCTGGGCCGCCCTAATAAAACCGGTTCTATCATTTTGTCGCTGAATCTGTGAACAACACTATCGTTTCAATCTGCTCATTCGATAGCTAAGAACCGTCCAATTCAGAAATGATCGTTTCTACAAAGGAACACTGGGTAATCGAAGACAAATAATTAATATTTCGTGTAACTTCATTTTGCTTCTTCTGTGGCGACACCTTCTTTTCCGAGAACCCTTCGAATAATTGTTTAATCAAATTCATTTGGTATTTTCTACTTGTTTTCGGTAATACAAAACGTTCGTTTTCTTTCTACAATTTTCTCCTGTTCCCTGACCTATTCTGGATAGCCTCGAACACACAAATCAGAGCTTTCCTTGTACTAAAATTAAAAAGTCTGTGCATCAAATAAAAGTACAAATGTTCAACAAGAAGCAAACACCATCCAGAAATTGGTTTCAACGTAAATGCACCTGGGAATTCCAAATGTACGTTCAATCGTTACTTCGAACCCAGCTACAGAGCTGGCCTTACACTTTTGCGCGCTACTGTACTCCCCGCAATGTTTACCAACACTTTTCCCGACGCATAACGCGATACAGGTAAATACAGGGGTGAGACGAGCATTTCCCGGCGTGTAGGTGCGAGCAGGCTTTCTTCGTGTTTACATACACGCTAACTCGTTAAACAATTTCCACCCTCCCTCCCGCCCTTCCGCTTCGCGTATCTTCGACTGCGACGCTCGCGCCGTTATCGATGCAGATTCATGCGTGTCACACCGCGGCCAATGCAAGGCAGGGCCGTTTAGCATAACTATCTGTGCCGGGAAAGCGACTGGGTTGAGATAGCGCAGAAATTTGTGTTCCTAAGTTATTCACAAATCAACCTTTATCTGGTTCGAAAGTGGTTCCCTTAGGAGGCCGCGTATCGTCGGAATTATTGTCTTCGCTTCCGGAAATGGAACTGTAAATCTCGAATTGTTAGATTTGAAAGCATAATTATAGTTTGTGCCTTCTCGTCTAAAGGTGTGACGGTCGGGGCAGGTAATTTTCGGACCGACCCCCGACCCTGTGAGCGCAAGGACGGCCAGGGGACGGTAAAGGGAGTCAATCAGCGGAATTCAGACAGAACAGACATCTAGTTGTTTCATTTATCCCAATTACCATTATTGCCCATTCCTAGCTCTCGTACAGATTAGCGGATCTTCGTGACTTTCTGTTTCAATTTAACACCAATTGACAGTGTACATACTTGGTCGTTCGGTTGTCATGATCTCTCGAATGTTGCCTGCACCTTTCAAATGACGTGTTCGAAGCTGGTTTATTTTTTGGGAAAAGGAGATAAATAATGCGAGGAGAGAGAATGAGAGGGAATTCCCTAAAATTTCGAGAGCTCGAGTGACGGTTTGAGATTGGCTGAACGTAACGATGATTTTGGAATTTGGATGTTTCATGCGTTCTCGAATAAAATGAATTCAAATAGAGGTTACAATGTGGTGCCAATTTGACATCGAATCTTTCGAGCTTGTCTTGCATCAAACTTTCGCACAAACTAACATCGAAAGTAGGTGAAACCTCTGGTTGCTATCGTTGTTATTATAATTGTGCCGTAAGGGTTGATACGTTTCTGTCGGAACAATTTTTGGTAGAAGTCTTGGTGTACGTTCGCTGCCATCAACTAAAACTTGACGTACCAATCCGGTGGTAATTTGGCAAAATTTTGGTGGAAAAGCTTGTATCGTCTATTTCATGGTTCTGGCAGCGACAGATATGGCTGGCAGGGTGGGTGGAAATCGGAAAGTGGACTGAAATTTATGGCCGACGGTGTACACGCTGGCGGAGAACGCGAGGAAGGAGAAAAAAGGGTTCAGGCTTGGTGTGTCGCTTTTCAAACCGTAGAACCGCTATTTCCGTTTCTCCTACGAGGTGTACGATGAAAACAGGCGAAATAAGCCTTTCTCCTCATCGACGAGTGTATTAACCCTTTGCACTCGGCTGTCCCCTCTCATGGGACATCGTAATCCTAGCATATGATAGTTTCGCAAATTTTCAGACGTTAGTTCAGACCCGGCCGTTAAATAGTCATATATGTAAATTTTAATATACGACTTAACTAAACTAAATGAAGTTTAATATACGTGAATCGTGGTAAATATTTTGAATTTGAAAATTTTTGAAGTTGGTATCATTAAACGACTAACGGTTACCTCTCGAGTGCAAAGGGTTAAAATTAAGATAAAACTCGAGAAGTAAAATAACACGTCCGACCCCTTCGACGTTACATTTATTTCTGTTCTTTTTTTTTATAATGTCAATCGTTTCCTTGTTATCACCCCTGACTGAACTTTGCCGTCTTTATTCAAATTTTCTTCGTTGACAACAGTCCAAAAAATGCTTGATGCATGGCATTCTATGATTCGGCTCGTCTCACAGATGCCTCGAACGATTCTGCGCTAACACGTGTGTTAAAATTAAAATAAAACTCAAGAATAAGACTACGCGTCTGACTATTAAAATTAAGATAAAACTCGAGAAGTAAAATAACACGTCCGACCCCTTCGACGTTACATTTATTTCTGTTCTTTTTTTTTATAATGTCAATCGTCTCCTCGTTACTACCCCTGGCTGAACTTTGCCGTCTTTATTCAAATTTTTGTTGGTTGACAGCAGTTTAGAAAATGCTTGATGCATGGCATTCTATGAGTCGGCTCGTCTCACAGATGCCTCGAACGATTCTGCGCTAACACGTGCATATTTGTGACGTAACGGAGGCGGTCGCGCGTACGCGGCTCCGTGCAGATGCATCCAAGTCAATCGTGTTTATTTTAACGCGACAACAATAGCTCGGCTCCTTTTTTTATGCAACATCGCTTCACGCTATCGCGGCCTGTCCCGTATCATTTCTGAGGAGAAAAATAGGGTAATCGTCTGTTAAACAGGTTCCCGCTGGTGATTTCGATGTTTTTTTTTTCTTTTGTATCACAGAAATCAACGTTCCATGCAGTCTTTTCGTTTACACGTGACACGCTGCTGGACCGTTTCCGAGATATTTGTAAAAAAGCTTCCGACTGCAGCTTGCTTTTCTATTTTTGTCTATTTCACTTCAAAGCATTCTTTTTAATCGGTAGAACGTGAAATCAATAGCCGGTGTTCGAAATAGTAACGATCTTTATGGTGGATATTTGTTTTGTTATACAGGAACCTTAATGAAAGGTGATAGATTTATATTTTGAGTCAAACTGACGGGATATTAAAATCGATAAGCGCTTCAATTTAATCATAAGTCAATTCTCTGTTACCAAAGATATTACGTGGAGGGAAACAGTTAACGAGTACGTAATATTGGGTTGGAGGGAAAGTTCTGTCGTATTCTCCGTTTCCGTTAATTCATGTGGAACCCAAACACTTTGCTTGAACACAAACCCAAGAGATTTAATGTGATCTCCAACAGTTGTATGATGAACGCCAAACTCTTCTGCAATTTCTCGACTTGTTAAATGTGGATTATTTTCCAACATGGATCGCAAAACATTATTATCGATCTTGGATGGTCGTCCAGATCGATCACTTTCTTGGAGGCTCAGATCCCCGGAACGAAATTTGCTAAACCATCTTTGACAAGTACGAACATTTACAATATCTTTTCCAAATACCGCACATAAATTTTTACATGCAACCGATGCGTTCCTTCCTTTTTGGAATTCATACGAAATGCAGTGTCGTAAATGCACTTTATCTACTGACGTGTTTTTCACTTTAAACATCACAAGTAAATGAAGAACGTTAAAAAAGGACTCCTTTTATATTATACAGCAGGTAAAAAAAAACAAAAGTAATTCCCAATGACTCACTAGCCAGATGTTTTTTTTATTTACAAGAAAAATTACCTGCCTATTTAAAATACGACAGAACTTTCCCTCCAACCCAATATAATCGAGTGTTTTAATTTAAGGGAAAGGTATTTTAATTCGTATGCGTAACATTTGCAGTTATTACATGCATGCGGGTAGAGAAAGTTTAATATGATAGCACGGAAAGATTTTTGCAAATATCTCGGAAATCGAAGCCGTTCGCATGCGAAGAGTATAAGAAAAAGTTGCTTAAAAATAACCACCTAGACAAAATACTTAAAAATCATTAGAATCAGAGATGAAACCTCCTTAACGGACAATTATCAGAAATGTAACGTGTCTAACGATTTAATTAACAAACGAAGGTGTAGCAAACGAACTGTTTTCAGCTAGAAGCGATTAATTCCACTTACACCATTTACCTTTCACGATCGCACCTCCACCGTGTGTTTACATTGTACGGCAGCCAAAGCGCCGTAGGCGAGGTGTCCGAACGTGTTCAAAATAATCAAGCAGAATTCGAAAACTATACGATTTTTCGTCGTTTAGAGGACCGTGTGTCCTGAACGCGTTCAAAATATTCCAATCAGAACCGGAAATCTATAGATAGGTTTTTCATTACAAGAACATCCTTGTATGCCGAAAAGTAAGAATAATGAGTCAAGATTTCGCGCAGCTCGTGCCGCATTCTTGCTTTCTACATAGGCTGGATTTCAGCGCTTCAAGAGCGAGAGAGAAAGACTTTCATTTGTTTTCTTTCTCGATTTCCCGACGTCGTCCAAAACGCTGAGCTCACGTACACGCGTTTACTGCGGTAATGTGCGTGGTGGAAGAGGGTGTTCTCGAGAACTTCTATCCTTAGTCTGGTATCACAGGTTTGACTATCGAGGCAGAAAGAGTTTGACTGTGAAGGCAGAAAGAGTGTGATTCTGAAGGAAGTAAGAACGTCGTAGCTGCTAAGTTGTAAAGTCATTTAAGTTGTTACCGTTAAATTGTTTTAAATATACATTTATTAATATTCCAATCGCTTCGCTTTTATTTTAATCACACCTGAGCCCTACCATTAGCACTCTGCTAAATAATAAGTAAAAGTAGAAATTCCTATACTTAATTTCCCCAACCTTGGAGGACGACGAAGCGTTAGGCCGGCAAAACGGATTTTGAGCAAGCATTCCTTGTTCGAGTCTGGTAGTAAAATGAGTCACGCGACGGTAGCGATATTATATGAAAGCTTTTTACCGTGAGCATCTACGCGTATATTTATTTTCCTTGACGTTCTCACACGTTTGATTGAAACCATGCGCTCCCACCTCGGATCTTTGATCGCCTCCTTAAGTCATCCTCTTCCACCGTGTTCTGTTATCGTGTGAAAATCTCGCGTGAAAATCTCGCGGCAGAGATCACAATTATCGCCCCGTCTCGCTCGTATATCGTCTCTCGGCTCGATCGCAATTGCATACGTCTTATCTGGACGCGAAGCCGATAAATCGTGAGCTACGTCGGCCGCGCGTGACATCGCGCTCGGCCATCGACCGACGAAGCGCCACGGATCGCAGGGAATTCAGGAATCGCCGGCATGGCCGACGTTTAATCGAGGCTCTCCCTTTATTTGGAGCCGGCAGAGAGAGGATCGTTGGAAGCGGAGGCGGTTAAGGATATTCGTTCCCCATTCACGTTCACCGTGTTCACCGGCGTGTGCTGATCAAGGGGTGGCAGAAGGTTGAGGCAGCGCTAGGAAGGGAGGTCGTGGAGCATGCGTGATAACCACGACCGGCCAGCCGATGCATTGAAGATTTAGCCGGCGCTGGCTGGCTGGTGTTGCCGTTCACGCGACGCTGCTAACCTCGTTCTGAATCAAGTTGTTCTCGGTCGCCGAGCACGGCCAATCGAGAACGTCGTTTGCGGTCGGTGAATGACTGGTGTGCTTGTCAAAGCACAACACCCGATATACGAGGCCACACATGGCCGCGTGTCCGAGGGATCGGCCGCCTATACACTAGCCATCCCCCGTGTATTATACACCCTGAAAAAATCCTCACCCTCGCCCCGGCCGTGTGGCTTCCCAGCTCGCCCACCACCCCATTAATTTACCGTTATCGCGGTCCCAGCTACGAAACCGTCGAGCAATAACCCGCGAAACTTCTTCGAGGGTAGCATAGCACGTTCGAGGAAGACGATGGCTGCTTCCCGAGCCTGTCCAACTTTGTAACGATCGCGCGGGCTTCGAGAGGATAAACTTTCCCAACCGGGCGGCGACGAAAGAAAGCGCGCCGGTTTATACGAGGGGCTCGCGGAAAGATAGGCGTGGCCGAAACGTGTAACGGCGGACGCGAGACTGCGGTGGACACGGGTGTATAATGTTTGCGAAGCACCCTGTATATGCACGTACCGGTAGACGGGACGCGGCGGGCGCAGAAGGTAGAGAGCGAGGGTGTACAGGTGAGCGGGAGCTGACCGTAGAGAAGAGCCCTCGTTGAATAGAGGCAGCTGCTAGGGTGTGACAGATTTCACGGGACGACGAGCTAACGAAAAACTAGTCGGCTGTGAGGTGAGAGAGGGCAGAGACTAAGCCGCGCTGCTCTCCTCCGTTCGCCCCTTTTTGCCACCCTCTAACACTCTGACCGACCTCTAGCCGCTTTTACACGCCATCCCTGGCGGCGGCGACCGCTATACCCGCCAGCTAGACACTTCGGCTAACCTCTGGATAAACGTATCGACCGGCTAATAATTCCTGAAACACGCTCGTTGCGGGACCGGCAAACGGAATCTTAATGCGCGATGGTGTTTCGCAGCGAATAGAAACGGGCTCGATGTATGGTACGCTAAGTTGACGGAATAATTTTGTGCGATGACTGGCAGGTGTATCGAGCAGGCGGTACCGATTAATTAGTGCACAGGCGAGGATGTTGCCGAATTTGCTTTAATAACACGTGGTGCTACGATTATTTATACATATAAAAATACACGTTTTGACTGACTGACTGACTGACTGACTGACTGATTCATTATCGCAAAGTTTAAACTACCGAAGTTAGAAATATGAAATTTGGACAATGGGTTCTTTTTATGTAGGCACTAACTAAGGAAGGGTCTTTTGATATTCCACCCTTAAGTGGGTTAAATAGGAGTTGAAAGGTTGTTCGAAAATACGTCGATTTTGAAGCAAGTGCTATAAGAATTAGTAAGTATTTAACTTTTTGGTTAAAATTAAACTTAAGGGTTTGCAAAATTGGACATCTCTCAGTTAAAGAAAATCGTACGATACGAAATACATATTATTATCTATCGTGCAGCTAGGTAGAAATGTATGACCGTTCAAAAGTTTGGAAACACGTTCTGTCATAATTTTCTGATAAACGGAGAATTAATATTCTACGTATTCCTGTGACATTTCAAATTTCGGTGGTTCATTAGACACTTTTATTGGGCGTACTAAAGTATGCCAAACATTAACTTTCAATTCTGAACGCTAAATTCCATGCGCAATTATTTAAATAAATTTGATACATTTCTCAAGTTACCCATGCAAATTAACGCTCGATCGTGCGCTCGCAAGCGATTCCATACTTTTGCGTCAGCATACGGTTTTCGCTATACTACGCGAACATCATCCGCACTGAATACGTCGAGCGGCCGAATGACAAGAGAAATTTCGATAGAACGAGGAAATTGCTTTAACAGAGGGGAGACGGTGACGTGACAAGCATTTCGGGTAAGTTCGTTAAATACACTCGATGGGAAGCCTCTCCGAGGCTCGTTAAACTCTCTTTGCTTCTTTTTCGCTCCCCTCCTCTAACGAGAATCCACCGTTCCCAGAAAGAAAGAGGGTACCCACGAAGGGAAGTTACCTACTGCCTCCCGAAACAATAAAACGGTTTATGATCCGGCTCGCTCGGTAATTAAAGAAGTCCCACCGGGTTCTTTCTTGCGCTTGAACGGCACTTGGGTTCACATTTTTTTTTGAGGAAATATCCGCTCATCCTACAGGAGTTCAGGTATTATCTCTGACAAAATGTTTCCGACCGAACGCAACAATAAGGAACCGTCTAAGAGAAATCTTTAGGATGTAAAATACGCGAGGATGATAAACTGGTTTGATGTGAAGTAAATACAACAAACAGTTAAAAGTTCCACTTAATTGATATTTCAAAAAAATTTTTTATCATTTCTATCCTTGCTTTAACGATACAACTTTGCGGCAACTAGTTTCAGAATTTCATTATTTTCGCCGGTACTCAGTATTAGAAACGGAAAAAATTTGCTGATCGCGAATGTATTAACGATAGAACCATCGAAAATTAAGGTACACTTATTGGAGACAAAAGAATCAAATTGAAAATTGTACAAAAAAATACGTAATATAAGGAAAACAAATTTTAGCAATCACAGTAAAAATCATAGTAAATTTTCAAATGTCTAGACACCACGGTAAGTTTACCACGTTTCTATAAAAAATTACAAATTGGGTAATTTTAATTCCCTTGGTAGTTCTAGCGTTAAAAATTACACGTTACCAGGATTGCTGTTATCACCACACATAGACTGTCTTTTTTTATCGTTGTTCATTCTATCAATATCATGTATATACAAATCACACAGATCATACCTCGCTACACTCATTCCACAACACGAACCTTAATATTTATTCATACGTTTTTTATACACATCCATACTCATCCTTTCTCATATCCAACACTCTATGATTCCACTACAAATGTCGCTGTTGTGCAGCATGTATCGCGAAAACTTTAGCACGGGTCATAAACGACTCGCGACGTTGAACGGCAGGCGATTCGAGGGTTAAACCGTGGAGGAAGTACGAATTAAAGTAGCTTCTGTCATTTCGAGCGAAACGATCTGCCACTTGAAAGGCGCCATTAATCCGGTCGTTACACCCGCTACGCTGTGAGAAGTAGTTTACGATAAACGATCCTTCGTTTTTCAATGTAAAACCCCGTGATCCCCTCGAGCTCCATGCTCTCCGCTTCTTGTTCCCTTTAACCCCTTAACGTGCACGCTATAGTCACCCGTCGTGTATAGGTGGCATCTTGTGGCCGGTGACTATAGTCACCCGTAGTAGCGAAAGGGTTAAACATACATACAGGTATCATCCTGGCACGCAGTAATTCGAAGTAACTTATTACATTTTTTATTATTTTATATTTATTTATTTTTTTTATTTTATTAACATTTTCCTTCCTATCAATTATCCTATCGCAACAGTTATCCGTACAATAGTCATCCTTTACCAAACATTGTGCTGTTTGAACCCTCACCTTCTAGTGACTCGTCCATGTCCTTTGGTCCCTAACTCATCCGTATTCCTTGGACTCCAAAATTTGACTCATCCTATCTCATCCCTACCACTCCATTTTTCCACGCATTTAAAAGAACCATAATCCAGACCGCAGGAGCGGAGAGTTCAGTCTACGACAGCCCCCCTACACCTTGCTGAAGGATAAACTTAAAACCTCGTAAAATTGTGTTAGGTTACTTTTTTACACCGGAAATACAACAGTACACACTGCAATCGCAAAGGTAAGGTAAAAGTGCTTGGCTGTCGACTATAGTAGACGCTCGTACCGAAGTGGTTAACCCTTTGAGTGCTATGGGCGCATATATGCGTCTGACAGAAGTTGCTCATAAGAACTGTGGACGTATATATCCGTTTGTCAATTTTTGTTTCCTTCGCTTTATGACTTTTTCCATGGCCATACATTTCAGCGTTAACCTTCTAGTGTTGACGAAAGTTGCTCGTAGGAACCATGGACGAAAATATGCGTTTGCGAATTTTTCGATCTTTCGCTTACCCCAACGCGATTATCAGTGTACGAGTAACAATACTTCGTCTTCAACGATAATGCGCCGTCCCTTCGAAGCACTTAGGCCAAGAGTATTCAGCAGTCAAAGGGTTAAACGTAGACGCTCAGTATCTTGTCGAGTCCTCTCGTTCCTCGTTTTATCTCGTTCCTATCGAAGTCGAACACAAGGACGATGTTCTCGAACGGAGCGAGTTGTACGTTGTCGCAAACGAAAGCTCCTTATGCTTTGTTGTTCGCTTCATGCTGGAAATCTCATTTTTCCCAAGCGCAGTTAAGGTCAACGGTCAGTCAGCCAAGTGTAGGTACGCCTCGCAGGGATTAACCGGGATTCTTGTCCGGTTGTTCTTCTTTTCTACTTCTTCTTTCAATTTTTCTTCTTTCTTTTTCGAGAACGAATTTGTCGTTGCACGGCTGCACGTTCGTGATAAATGCATGCTCGCGCGCTTCTTTAATCCTTTCAAGGCGGATGCTACGGGGACTGTTGTCGCAGGTGGATGTAGGATCCTACTGATCCATAATAAACAATTTATTATACACCGGATTATTGGATTAGAATGTCCTATCCATGGATTTCGCAGTCGTTTTTGATATTATTAATGATCCTCGTTGATATGAAAAATTTATTCGAAAATCGAAGCTCTATATATTTCTATGGAAACTGAAAATTGTTTGCAATTTTGTGTTGCGAAGTTAAACTTCTGTATGATAGGTTTCCCGTAGCTTTACAAAGAAACGTAGACATTTTATAAAATATTCGTTGATCCAGCAGTTTATATCGAATGTTTTATAAAATATTTTTATTTTACACCTGCATAAAATCTGAATAAAATCCGGAATATATCGAATCGATCTGTCCCTCGATTAATTAATCGAATAATAGACGTTCTAGGGTATTTCAATATTCAGATCAAAATGGATTTGCGTTTATGGTGAAAAACGCTTCGTCGCGTGCAAAAATAGTAGGCGACGGACAAACGTGCTGAGAAAGAGTTGCGATTCATCAGTTGGTGAAGTTCGTTCAAGCACCGTTATTTATTAACGCTATGCACTCTTGATCCCTAGCAGGCACGCGATCCTTTTCCAACCTTTTCCAAGGTGCGGGGGCAAAGGTCCTGGTCATAATCCCCGAGCAAATGGATTAAACTTATAACTCAAACTATCTTACGATTTTACAGATCCCAAGAATCTTTTTATCGCTTTAATATCGTTCTCAATGTTACTGATTTATGTAGTACAGAATACAGTAGTTGCTCGATGGTGTACACATGTTTGCCTCGATAGCAAACGTGGAATACGGTAAATTTGGTAACTCATCGATCCTATCGTAAATAAATTACACGTGAACCTCGATTTACACGAAAATACTTCTTTTCCAGTTTTCGAATCTCCTTTTCTTTCCTGACTTACTCTAGATAATTTCGCGTATGTATGTTTTATGATATAAAAAACAGAGCTTTGTTGATACCAAAATAAAAAGAAATTTCTAATTGAAATGAGAGGACAAATATTTCACAAAACGTAAACATCTGAAACTTGATTTTGACGTAACAGCACCCGAAGAATCCCAAAATGTATGTACGTTTATTTGTCTGTTCAAGACTCTAGTCAAGAAGGCTAGCCTGACAATTCTGTGCACTATTGTACACTCCTGTGTCGTCTTGCTTTACACTTCTACGTTTGCAACTTATTTACCAGCAACGTACAGTACAATATCGTTAGAAAATGAAAGCCGAATGTTATGACCCGTGAAAATTTTCGAAGGAAGATAAACCCGCATTCACGGAGGAGAGGCGCTTGGCGAAATGCAAAGACAAGCCTTTAATGATGTCGGAAAAGTTAAGGATTACCCTTGGCGGAGGCACGGAGACAAAGTTGAGGACAAGTCGAGTCGGGACCGAAGATAAAGACCGGATGAATGCCGTCGAGCCGAGGATCCGAGAGATTCACCGTTTTCCTGCGTCTTTGCCTCTGGAATGCTTTAAAGATTCGGTACCAACGAGTACCCCGGCGGAGATAAACAGGTCGGGAGTCGAGCAAGAGTCCTTACGTTACTTCTTTTGTTTCTTAACCCTTTTAGTGCCGAACGACGATATATCGTTGCGTATATGATGGCGCCTAACTATTTGCATCGCGAGAGAACTCTATCTCAAAATAAATTTATAAAACGTTAAAATCGTTCAAGTTTTTCTTTTATTCCGTAATATGCTTCTTGTTGAATTTTGTAAGTATCATTCTTATTTCCGTTTTTATGAGCTCTTTTCCCAAACCTTAACAAATTCGTCAAATTAGTCCGGTATTTCTCGCATAGGTACGATACTTTCGCTTGGCACTAAAAGGGTCAACAGCTCGGCAATATAATCGTCCGAACTTCTTGTCCGTTTAACCCTTTGAGCGCTGTAAATGCATATATAGGTTCTCACACAATGATTCAATCTGGACTATAAGGACGGATATGGGTTTTCACCTTCATGGGTTTCGCGCTCAAAAGGAGACTGCTAGTCACCAAATGAGGTGTTTCGTAAATTTTCAGGCCTTAGTTAGTTTGTTCGTTAGTTAGACTCAGAGGTTAAATAATCATGTATGTAAATTTGAACATTACTCAACTAATTTAAATGACGTTTAATATAAGCGAATCTTAGTAGATATTATAATTTGAAAAATTGTTGAAGTTAGTATCATTAAATAACTAACAATTACCTTTCTAATGTAAAGGATTAAAATAATAATTTTCATTAAAATAGTAGAAATACACCTTCCTGCTACCATAAAACAATCAACATTTTGTATAAAAGATTAAATATACGACTGTCTTATTTACAATAAAATACCGCACTTTCATTAATATCGATTCGAAAAAATTTATTTGATCGTTCGAATAAACTAGCTTTCTGTTCGCTCAAACAGGATAACAACTCGTCTTACCAATTATTTGTATTGGGAATGGGGTTTTATATTACTCAATGAAATAGACTCTTATTTGTGAAATAATACTTTGATACTTTATTATTACTTTTGTGTAACACGAGGAACGACAATTCTGACCGTACCTTGAGAGCTTTATCACGAGATTATTATAACGCAGTGGTTGAAATTTCTACAACCCCGTCCGGTTCCTACAGCCCCTTTGTTCTATTTCTCAATGTTTTCGAAATTTCTCAAATGCCAGATGTGGCTTAACTTCTTGGAAAAAGCGTTTGAAAAACTACGTTAAGAGAAAGCTGGTTTTCGGTTAATTTTTGCTTTGTAGTATTTCTGTATTCAATTCCTAACATACTCAATTCCTCTAACGCTTGATCCTTCTAGTATTCCGTATAATCGCCAACAATAGAGAAAAATTTTGCAGATATCAAAGACGAAACTGGTCAAAAAATAAAAGCAGCGACACAATAAGTTGCCAGATATGGCTTGGGTTCTTAGAAGAAGCCCTTGAGAAAGTACGTTAAGAGAAAGTTGGTTTTCAGTTAATTTTTGCTTTGTAGTATTTCTGTATTCAATTTCTAACATACTCAATTCCTCTAACGCTTGATCCTTCTAGTATTCCGTATAATCGCCGACAATAGAGAAAAATTTTGCAGATATCAAAGACGAAACTGGTCAAAAAATAAAAGCAGCGACACAATAAGTTGCCAGATATGGCTTGAGTTCTTAGAAGAAGCCCTTGAGAAAGTATGTTAAGAGAAAGCTGGTTTTCGGTTAATTTTTGCTCCATAGCATTTCTGTATTCAATGTCTAACAATTCGAAAAATAATTGATCCATAGAACGCCGACGATTGAACCAGTTCCGGTCGCTTCATCGAGGCCGCTGTTAAGTGCAGCAACGGTATCCTGCCTACGTGTACACGTGAGTATATTAAAAGATGCACCTCTCGCACAAACCGCGAGCTCCTTAATGATATCGAGTTCGCAGAGCTTTGAAGTTTACCGAACGATCACCGACAGCGCAAGCTCCGGAGTAAAGAACCTTTGTGTGCTCCAGCTTCCTCGAGCGACCAACGATCCCTTATCATCGCTGCAGCTACCACCCCCTACCCCCACCGTCTCCCCTGCCCTCCTCTGTCTTCTATCCACAGCTATGTATCCTGGACGTATGTACCCCCGACCACGGCTTTGTGTCTTGAGCTTTGAGTTTCGCACGATAACGGCGGTATGCGCGCACGAAACTAACTAAACGTCCCGGCAGAAACGGCCGTCATTTTCCGCGTTAATACGTGCAAGCGTTGCCTGTTGCACTTTTACGCCCTCCCGTTACCATCCGTCGTCTCCCCAGACGACTGTGCAACACCGTGATCGTTAAGCCGGCGAGAGCGAACGGTGACGAGCACGTTTTACCGGGGAAATCATTCAATATCTTTGAACTTCCTGCGGCGAACGTTTTGCGTTTACGAGATTGGAACGCTCGGTATCCTTTAAACGAAGACATTGTGTATAGACGTTACGTATAGACGTTGCGAGTATACAGGGTGTTCAACGTAACCGGTCGTACCGATTTTTCAGGCATTTAGGCTAATCTGTCAAGAAAATGTTTGGAGTAACAGTTAATGTGTTCTTTGAGGCAAATAACTTGCAATAATAAAAATTGCAAAAAATCTTTTTGTTCGATAAAAAACACAGGCTACCTTAACTTTCTTAAATAGCACTATATACTTTTGAGGTCACAGTGTTATAAATGACGTCACTTCTCGAGTGCAAAGGGTTAAAGGATAAGAGTAGTGGGCGATGAATGTATGATATACAAGGAGTCGTTTTATTCCCATCGAATAGAGGCGATCAACTTGTAAGATGTGTTTCGTGTGCAGTTCCGTTCAAATCACCTAGGAATATTATAATTCTAAGCGAAGGTGTACGTTGTAACGTAAGCAGAAGCTAGTAAATTGTAATATTTCAATAAATTTTAATATTTCATAAATTTTCACCGGGGTAAAGCTGCTAATTAATTCCAGAAAATCGCGTAATCGGACCAACTAATCGATATTTCAAGTGTTCAAACGTTCCAGCCATGAAACGTTTCGTCGAAAAAAAGCTTGAAATTTTTAATTAAAAGATCTATGATCGCCCCGTAGACTCTCGTTTAAGGGGTAGCCATTCACTTTTTCTTCTTTCCGGTTTTCTCTATTTTTTTTTTTTTTTTTTTCATGAGAAGCCGTGGTCGCAAACGAGGCAGAAGGTTTCAAATAAATTGCTTCCGTTCGCGTCAGGATGGTCGACTTCGTTATCGACGATTCGATTCGAATCGAGCGTAACAAAGTGACTGAGACTGGTATCGGGATCGTGATTAGGCAAGGAGATCGTTATCGTCGAACAGATATATCCCTGTATCTAAGATATCCCAGGAGGAAACACACAGGTCGCGAGAATTTCCCCCGAAACGTAACGCTTTATAATGCAACGTGTTCGCCTCGAAATACAACGTCGTATTTCTTCACGGACATTTAACTACCGTACAGGTGAAATACGCCGTCACCGCATCGCCGTGGCTATCTTATAAATATTAATTGAAAAGCGAAAGAGTTGCGGGAACGCGAAGCGGAATCGTTGATAGGTCGCAAGCAACGATGGGACTGGAATCTTTTTTTTTTTCTTTTTTTTTTGGGGGAGCGGAAAAGAAAACCTTGCATAGGCACCTTGTTAGTTGGGGTAGTGTCGGATTCCTACCGGCTAAAAAAAACCCGACTCCTATTCCACCACCTCTCTCTCCGGAAATAGTTATTACCATTACTTCGGAGAGATAGCTTTCTTCCCAATCTGTGCGTTATTGAGCGTCTTTCCTTCTTTCTCTCTCATCTTTTTCTTTTTATCGCATTATTTCTTTAATTGTGTTTGTGATGCAGTTCCAATTATCTTATTTTTTAAGCATTAGTTTTGTCATATTTTCTTTGTTTATTCTTTCATCGAGTTCCTCCTCCGATGGGACTGCAATCTGTTCGGTGTCATTTAACCCTAGATAACTAAAGTTAACGCTTCCGCTTCGGCAGTCCAGCACGCCGCAGTGCCGTCACTGAACGGAAGCATACGCCGGAAATGTGCACAGTGCGCGTGATTTTTGTGTATACGATTTTCGAAGACTTAAACAACAACAACAGGGGCTTGATAAAACAATCGTTGCTCTAATATAAGAAGTATAATTTACATTTTTAATATGAAAAGATTTATACAAAATTATATTGGTTATTCTGATAACATTAGGCCAATCACAGTTTACATATTTTCAGGTATTTATATATTTACAAGGTGCCGGATATATCCGGTGCTCGAAGCGAAAGGGTTAAATTAGTGTTACTCTGTAACTAACCATTCGACTCATATATGTATATTTTTATGTTTCTCTTATTTATCTCAAACAAATTAGCGTAACTTAAGAGAAGTATTGTAATGTTTTAATGGACAATAGAAAAGAGGTAAAAAATTAGCGTTTGCAATCTTGGTAGATCTCGAATTCGTAAAACTAGCAGGGCTCGGTAATTTATTAGACGAATGTTAACCCTTTGTGCTCGAAAAATGACTGTTGGTCACCAAATGATAGTTTCGCAAATTTTCAGACTTTAGTTAGTGTTTGTTAGTCAGGCTCAGAGGTTAAATAGTCATATATGTAAATTTTAGTATATCTCTTAACTAAACTAAATGACGTTTAATATGGGCGAATGTTAGTAAATATTTCAAATTTGGAAACTTTTGAAGTTAATTTCATTAGACGAATTACAGACACCTCTCGAGTGCAAAGGGTTAACACTTAGCTGACCGAACGGGAAGATCTCCCATTTTTTCCTTGACAAAGCAGTGCCATTGATTGTATTTACTTGTTATTAGTTGGTCCTAAGCTGATATTGAATTTATTAAAAATTGTAGTTTGGTAAATTTATGAACAGTACTAGTTCAAGATTAACTAGTAACAAAAGCAAATAGAATCAATTGCAGCGCTTTGTTGAGGACCAAATGGGAGATCTCCCCATTCGGTCGGCTAAGTGTTAAATCACAGCAATTTTAATGTTGCTTGTATATTATACTTAATTCTAGGTGAAATAAATAATTGTCGAAGTAATAGTGTCTGAATATCATTTTTATAACCAGCTACATTTATTTCGATCATCTGTTTGGCCCAACTCTGGTTTTATCCATAAAATTCATAAAACTTCCGTAAAGCGTATCAAATTATTTCGAAAGCTTTACTTTCAAACAATTAATAGATATCTTCCAACTCGATATTTATTTAATTTATTGCATAACTTTTCGATTTATCCATATGAATTTTCAAATCCAATATTTATCCAATTTATTTCTTCAGTATAAAATGAATTCACATAAGCCGATCGCTCTTTCAGAAAAATAATTACACCCGGCTTGGAAATTTTAATTTTAATTTTTCGAGAAACATGTCCATTTACGATCTCGTTTAAAAACGTGGCCGTTTTCTCTCGAAAGTAATTAGCAGTTACACGAAGATTTAACCGGTGCGTTCCGTTGAAACGTCAAATAGAATGAAAACGGCATTTTCGCGAAAAAAAAATAATCACGTAAAAGGATGTTCAAGCGTGCGACGCTTCGCGCGTTTTTTTTTCTTTCTTTTCATTCATTTTTACTAATAACAACGGAAAATAGATTACCATCCTTTTTATCGGGAACAAAATTACCGTCGCGAAGTTTGGCACTTTGTGAAATTTCCGGCGAAAAACAGTCCTGGTGCAAGGGGTTAAAGCGACGGGGCGGTGTCGCGCTCCCTTTGAAACGAAATTTCAGGAACGCGGGGAAACGTAAACAAGATTCGCTGCAGGCTGGCGGTGAACATTGGGCGAAAAATCACGTTGAGCATATAATAAAGTTCTCCAGCGGAAACACTGATTACTGATTCGATTACACTTGATTGCGAAGACCACCCGGCAGTGCACGTACCTACATGCAGGTGTCATCAATCGGGGCTGGAAAAGCTGGGTGTAGAAAAAATAAAAGGAGAGAGAGAGGGAAAAAAAAGGAAGAGGAAAAGCCGTGCGTGTCACGCTGTCTGTTATCCGTCGTCGTTATTGCGTTCGACCGCTTTGTTTCACCTCCGCTCCTCTTTTTTCGCCCGCTTCTGTTCGATTCAACGCTGGCGATAGGATCAAGTACAGTGACCCGCGAAGCTGATCAAATGATCAAGTCGCATTAACGCGGGAATTCGTTTATTGCACGGGACAGACGTGGGTATACGGGATACGATGAAACTCGCGATACAACAAAAGAGTGACTCTGATCCCCTATTGCAAGATAAACGACAAACGTTTTATTGATGTTTCTCCTAAAAAATTGGCTTTGAAGATTCGTATCCGTTCGCATAAGACAGACACTTTGTTACGATCGTAGATCGTTTCTATTGATTTTAATGCTTAGCCGACCGAATGGGGAGATCTCCCATTTTGTCCTTAACAGAACGCCACAATTGATTCTATTTGCTTTTGTTGTTAGTTAGTCTTGAACTTAGTATTGTTCATAAATTTTCTAAAATACAATTTTTAATAAATTCAACATCAACTTAAGACCAACTAATTACAAAAGTAAATTGAATCAATGGCACTGCTTTGTCCAGGAAAAAATGGGAGATTTCCTCATTTGGTCAGCTAAGTGTTAACCCTTTGCACTCGAATTTAATATGACCATGAATTACCGCCAACTCGGAATTTATTTTTTTATTTAGTCAAAACAAAACTTTTCCAATACGTTATTAGCATACTTAGCTGTAACATTTCATGAGTATAATATAAAAAAATGAAAATTCCACAAAATATGTATTTATACAAATACAAAATTTTATAAAATACATCTCAGCAGAGCAATCCAAAAATATAATGTTCATATATTTATATTTACATATATGTTCACAAAATCATACTTTATAATCCTTTGTAAAATGTATGACGTCGCATACGCTGAGACATACGAGTGCAACGGTAAAACTTGTGATGTCGCATACGCTGAGACATACGAGTGCAAAGGGTTAACCCTTTGAGCACTGAATACTCTTGGCCTAAGCGCTTCGAAGGGACGGCCCACTATTGCTGAAAACGGAGTATTGTTACTTGTACACTGACAATCGCGTTGCAGTAAGCGAAAGATCGAAAAAATTGGCAAACGCATATTTTCGTTCATGGTCCCTACGAGTAATTTTCGTCAACACTAAAAGGTTAACGCCGAAACGTGTGGCCACGGAAAAAATCATAAGGTGAAGGAAACAAAAATTGACAAACGCATATATGCGTCTATAGTCCCTACGAGCAACTTCCGTCAAAAGGTTAATGTTTAGAAACATTGACAAATTTGTTCATGCGTCATTTTTTTTTATCGATTTAGATATAATGTTGGAAATGTTTTGGAGTATAGTCATTTATCATTTTCTCATTTTCTGCTTGGTTTTCGAGAAAGTGGAGCTTGGAGGTCACAATGAATCGTATGCATTAGACAAGGTAGATGTCGGATTCCTAACTTTCTTCTTCTGATAGTTATTCTCTAACAATCAATATCTCACCCTTTACTCGTTTCACTGCTCGCCTGAATCTCGATCTCCCTGCCTAATCCTCCGGTAACCCCTGAATCTAAGATAATCCCCACTTTTCCACCCCTGAAACTTATGTATACCTTCCGCACCGTGCCTCTGACAAGAAATTCGTGCGCACAGCAACAAAAACAAGTTTTGTTGAGGTAAAACAATATTTATTTATCCTTCGTGGAAAATTCTACATACTAAAGGCATTGAGAAATAATGGATTCCTTTTCCTCGACTGTATTATATTACGTCGTCCTCTAATGCCGCGTCCACATTGAAAAGAACAGTTCGCGAGCAGCTCGCGAGCAGCACACGAATTGCTCGCGTGCGGTTCGCGAGCTGTTCGCCAACGGAAAACGCAGCATATCCAGACTGGAGTTCGCGAACAGTTACAAGCTTGTTCGCTCTGAATTCATGGGCAGTTCGCTATTAGCTTTTGCCACATACTGTGTTACAAACGCGTCCAGATACGCTTCGAGCTCGCGAACAGTTTCTTTGATGTACCGCTTCCCGAGCGAACACTGTTCGCTGTTCGCTGAGGAGTTCGCTGCTCGCTGCTCGCTGCTCGCTGCTCGCTGTTCGCGAACAGCAGTGTGGACGCGGCATTAGGGTTTGAGGATGCGGTTAATACTCCCAGGTATGAATGTTCACACTGTCGCTGCATTTGCAGTTTGTCGGTTCCTATTGTACTCCCGTCTTGTAGACATCACCATCACGAGACTACCATTGTACGAAATATATATAATTATTTACACGAGTTCCTTTTTATTCCACATAACTCTCTCAACGAGTTTAAACGAGAACGAAGTATCGTAAGACCGTGGACCCCGAGAGCTGTTGGAATAATTAAAAACTATAAATTAAGTCCAGCGTGACAGAACAAAATTAATGTAAAAGTTAGCTGAGTGTGAAACTCAGGTTTTACAATAGCGATTTATAATCGATCTGTAAGCGATTACTAAACTGTAGATTTTCCAGCATTTATGAGGAATTCGGACGTGCCCAAAAGAATCGTAGCGCGGGACTTGGATTGCACACTTGTATTCGCGAGCACTCATTGAAGAATTTGATTCCATTGCTATTCGACACCGTTCCCCGGTTGATCGAACGTTAAATAAAGGATGTCGAGCACCGGAGTGCTTGCAATTTAAAAGTTTCTCCGGCAACGGCCAGTCCAGTTGCTTCTTGCTAAAGGCAACATGAAGAATCTCGATCCGCTTTTGAAAGTTTCCAAGCTTCGCGACAAGCTGACCGAATAAGAGGAAAGCTTGTCCTTCTTTCTCACTCATTCTCTTTTTCCATCTTCTCACCCTCTCTTTCTCTCTTTCTCCCTCTCTCTCTCGACCCTCTTACCCCACTCTCTACCCTCTCGCTCACTAACTCTCACTCTACCCTTTTGCCCCTCCTCTCTCTAACCTCTCACCATCGCACTCTCTCTACTCTCTTACTCCTCTCTCTCTCACTTCCCTCTCTTTCTCTGTCTCTCACCCTCTTTCTCTCCATCTCACCTTCTTTCTCTCTCTCTCTCACCCTCCTACTTCCCTTTCTCTCACTTCCCTCTTTTTCTCTCTTTCTCTCACCCTCTTTCTCTCACCCTCTTTCTCTATCTCTTTCACCCCTCTCTCTCTCTCTCTTTCTCAAATCTCTCACCCTCTTTCTCTATCTCTTCCTCCCCCCTCTCTCTCTTTCTCTATTATCTGGTTGAAAATTTCGCGGTTTCAACAGAAACACGCGTCTCAGTTGGATAAAAGTTTCACTCGCACGCACCGCCCGCGCACAGTGCGTAAGATTCGAGAATAAAAAAACTTTTTTAAGCCCCCCATCTCGTTTGATTACGTTCCCCATCGCGTTTAAAGTAACGGTTGCGTTATACTGTGTTACGAATAATTGAGTTCGCCCCGAGATAACGAAGCAGGATGCCGTAAAAAGGGACACAGAAGGCACTCTCTCGCTTGTAACGCGCGTTCGCTGCCGGGCCGTTTTTCCGCGACTTTTTTTTATTCGTAACCGCGCGCACTGAGAATGGCAGAACACGCAGGTGTACGGAAATTGGTGGACACGTTGAAATGATTCATTCCGTAGTTCTTGCTGCAGTTGAAACGATATTTGTTATAAAAACGAATCGTTTGAGAAAGCGGGGTCGTTTCAAAGTGAAAAACGGGGAAAATAACCGACACCGTGTGCGTTACCGTAGAACGGAAGGGGATACGCGAAACGGAACGTTTATTTCGAATATTTCTCTATTACATTCTTAACTCAATGGAAGTTTAATTATTTGTATACAAAAGGATTGTTCCCCGTTTAATAAAGTTATTATTATTAATACGGTGGCAGTCGTAAGTTT
This sequence comes from Tetrapedia diversipes, assembly GCA_033822845.1. Lineage (NCBI taxonomy): Eukaryota > Metazoa > Arthropoda > Insecta > Hymenoptera > Apidae > Tetrapedia > Tetrapedia diversipes. The sequence goes on along the minus strand of JAOPTO010002396.1, from coordinate 189,048 downwards.
AAAACGAGAAAACAATACAAAACATAGCTTGCGAATATCGTCTATACGTCCATTTTTATCGTTACTAGAGGATAATATTATTTCTGGATTAATACGGAATACGAATTTCGTTTATCGAACTATTTCTTATAAATTAATCCTTTTATTTTCGTTGACCCTTTGGTTCTCAATTTCGAACACCATACGATGCAGCTACATATTTCGTTTTATTAACACTTAGCCATTTTTTCCTCAACAAAGCGCTGTAATTGATTCTATTCACTTTTGTCATCAGTTAGTCTTGAACTAGTACTGTTCATAGTTCATCAAGTTGATTTTCTGCTTTTCCAAAGTACAATTTTTAATAAATTCAACGGTAGCCCAGGACCAACTAATAACAAAAGTAAATAGAATCAATGCCACTGCTTTGTCGAAGAAAAAAATGGGAGATCTCCCCATTCGGTTGGCCAAACGTTAACCCATAAAAGGTCGAAGCTGGGCAACATTTCATTGCGTTATTTCATTAAACCTTGTTTTTCATAAGGTTCTGGTTATGAATCTAAGACTTATCAGTGTTTTCAACTATTTTCTCCCAAAGAATCGTTTCTTCTCTAACAACAGCGTGTTCACAGGTTTCACCGTGTCACCGACAATGAGACGGTCCCCTTCTAGTAGGAGAGAAGACCTTTGAATCCTCGTTAACGTCTAAATCGGAGAACGACACTGCCATAGGTTTAACCCGTGTCATTCCGGCCGTCTCGGCAAACACGATTACCCTTCGTGCACCGTTCAACCCTCGTCCCCGCGCCGGTGAACACACAAACTCGGCCCAGATACATCGTTTAACTCGGTGATGAGCAACCCACGGCCCTCCGAATACGTGCTGTGCGCTGCTAAGAAGATGGCAAGCAACAGGAATTCGGAATCTAATTGATGGAACCTTCAGTAGAACTGTTGGAATTTGGATTGAGTGGGTACGACTCTGGGAAAGTGTGAAGACTGCTTTAGTTGGATTATAGCCGTCTGAACGTAGAATATTTGGATTAGAGTGTTCCTGAGGCGCGGAAGATGAGTACGTGAGAAAATGTCGCGACTGAGGGAATTTGGGTGAACGTGACTGAACGCATCGAGTGAGAAAGGTTTGCAATCAGAAAGAAAGGAAACGAGTGTTTGGTAGAATATATGAGGGGTAGAATGCGAGCGTGGAACAGCAAGAGCGTGATTGGGAGAAGAGCAAAAGTGCCAAAGTAGAATATTTGGATTAGAGTGTTTTTAAGACGCGAAAAATGAGCACTTGAGAAAACGTCGTGATTTAGGAATTTTGGGTGAACGCATCGAGTGAGAAAGGTTTGCAATTAGAAAGAAAGGAAACAAGTGTTTGGTAGAATATATGAGGGGTAGATTGCGAGCGTGGAACAGAAAGAGCGTGATTGGGAGAAGAGTAATGGTGTCAAAGTAGAATATTTGGCATAGGGCGTTTCTGAAGCACAAAACATGAGCACTCGAGAAAACATGGCGATTGAGGTATTTTGGATGAACGTGATCGAATGCATCGAGTGAGAAAGGTTTGCAATTAGAAAGAAAGGAAACAAGTATTTGGTAGAATATATGAGGGGTAGATTGCGAGCTTGGTACAGAAAGAGCGTGATTGGGAGAAGAGCAAAAGTGCCAAAGTAGAATATTTGGATTAGAGTGTTTTTAAGACGCGAAAAATGAGCACTTGAGAAAACGTCGTGATTTAGGAATTTTGGGTGAACGCATCGAGTGAGAATTTGCAATTAGAAAGAAAGGAAACGAGTGTTTGGAAGAATATATGACGGAAAGAGTTTGACATTGAAGGCAGAAAGAAATTGACTGTGAAGGCAGAGGGTGTAATTCTGAAGAAAGTAAGAACGTCGTAATTGCTAAGTTGAAAAATCGTTTAAGTTGTTACTATTAAACAATTTTAAATACATATATTAATATTCTAAGCACTTTATTTTATTCACACCTGAGCCCTATCATCTCGCTCTACTAAATAAATAAAAGTAGAATTTCCTGTAAATATAACCCGACAATCCCTTCGTACACCCTTTTTCATCACTGATATTTTAATTGATTGATGTTTTATTCCTCTGACTACTATGAACTAAAATGTTGCCAAAAAAAAAAACATTTGCAAGAGTGTGTTATCAGCTAATAACCTTTGGTAACAGTATGACACACTGTTAAACTGTTAATATTAGCATATGATAGAAATCTCATCGCGAACATTATCGATGGAAAGTATTAGCGAACATTAGGGTGCGAGTACTATAATACTTCGCGATGATACAGCCAAAAAAAAAGTACGAAGGAAAACTAGCAAAACGAGGCGTTCGTTTAGAATTTTGGCACACTGCAAAGCAGAAGGTTGCTCGTCACTGCTTTCACTCTCTGCTTCGAACCTCGATTTCCATTCTCGTCGAGCCCGTAACCCTTTTCACTTCTCTTCGCACCCTCTCAACGTCTATCCCCGAGAACCATTTCTAAACTTCCAACCCCTCGCTCTGATACCTGCCTCGCCGCTAAATCACTTTCGAATGCGCGCACAGAATTTTATCGCCGGCTTCATCCCTCTTCTTCCTGTTCACTCCGTTCCCGGCCCACGGTCGTCTATCAGCCGTGAAAGCTTAATTCGCTTCAATTTTGCGTTCAGAAAACTGGAAATTAACCAACGAAATATAATTTTCAGCTTGAAGGTCTTCCGTTTCGTTACGCCCACGGACCACGCCGAGATTAATCGCACGGTGTCGTTAATATAATACTTTTTAGCGAGATAGGTTATTGTCATAAATGTTGCCCCATTATTGCCATAAATCATCGGTCTCGTCGGTTCCCTCGTCTGCCTAATTGCTCCGACGATCAAACTCCTGCTTTTTTCGAGTTGATTCAGTTATGTCGATCGGTTAGCTCAACGGCGAGCCTTTTTTTTTTTTTTTTTTTTTTTTTTTTTTACGTGGAGGAAATCTTCGAAAAGATACCCCACCACCCTGGGGGGGGGGTGGCGGGGTTATGCAGGATTTTACCTGCTAAAACCTCCACGGTGGCCTTCTTCAGCGAAATGGGAGAGCACCGGGAACTCTGAAGAACACTTCCTCAACGGCGAGCCTAAGGTAATGCTTTCTTTTGAATAAGTTGGGTTACTTGAATTCGAGTCACTTGTCAATACTCATCAATTTTTCATTACTACCATCGTTAATACAATGGTGTGAAGAAATTAATGCAGTGAAAAATATCTAAAAGTAATTACACTTATTTGTTGTAGGTAATATTCCAACAGTGTATGGTATCGTATAATAGAAAATTCATCGTGGCGCCACGGGCAAATCCTGAGAAACTGGCGTGGCATTCAACGTGTTAAACATACTGTACAAAGGTCTTCGGTCCGTTTATAAATAAAATAAAATAAAATGTGAAAAAGAAATGAAATGAAAAAAACCTAAAGAAGCGACCACCACGAACCCCGCTTTTGTTTTCTCATTAACACGCGTCGCACTCATTCATCACCGGCTTCAATGCGAGCGTATCCGCGAATTTTGCTACCGAACACGTGCACGTTTCGCGTTGCCTCGTGGACACCTTAAACGCGAATCGTGAAATTATCGAGGACAAAGTTCGCGTGAGATGTCGCGCTTAATCGCGGCGAGAAGAGAAAAAGAGAAAGAGGATTTGAAACGGGAACCTTTATAACGTGGTTAACAGGGGCCGCGCGATAAATTACGTCTTATTCGTGGTTGACAGGATGATCGTGCAGAAATTAAAATTCGCGAAATCGCATCGCGAAGGAATGGCGCAGAAACGGGATCACGCGCCTTGAACCAGTCAGGATTTTCGTTAACCCCTTGCCTTACGAATCGAGAGAAGATTGTGGGTGCCGCTTTCGATGAAAGCTTTTCTCATGCGTCGTGACCAGAAGCAGTTTCATTACAGGCAAATTTCTGAGCAAACCAGTGGACATTAACAGTGCTGCAATTTATTATTTAATAAAACCACAGAATTTGATAATCATATTTCATTTCATTTTTATGAAAGAATATTTTTACGGTTATATAACAGGAAAAGTAAAAATTTTCAGTCGTTTAAATATTTGCTGTATAGAATTTATTGCGTGAATAACCTACAAGTAAATAATGTATAATGTATTAGTTAAAAATTTTATTTTAAGGGGCATCGTGTTATTACTAACATTTTGAACCAGTGATAGGAAATTAAGAATTTTAAAAGGCAAAAGAGATGAAAATTTCTTAACCCTTTAAATGCTTTGGATGCATATACAGGGTGTTCGGACGAAGCTGGAAGAAAATTGAACGGGAAACTCTATGCAACCTTCTAAGATGAAAATCAACAGTAATAATATTGCGTGTGACGCTTTGTTTATTAGTTACAAGTAACTAAAAAAGCGGGCTGTTTTACGCCTGAGAGCAGTATGATCGCGTCAACCACACGTTGTTTTAACACTAGAACTACCGACAATCAAAGCGTACTTATTTGCACGGAAGAGATCGCATTGGAAATTACATGAAAAAATACGGAATACATAAGAAATAAATCTTTATTTATACCTTCTACGGAAAATCATAGGAAATTTTGGAAGCTTGACCACAGTGAATTTATAAGGTTGCTATAAGTAATCATCAACCAGTCATTTTGACTGCTGTGGTAGTTCTAGTGTTAAGGCAAAGGTTTAACTGAATTCGAACGTGCCGATTATGCACACCGATCGCGAGAATGATCGTCGAACCCGATAGATTTTCCGGATCTCGTAGCGCGATCGTTAAGTAGACGCGCGCTTAACGTGTTGTCCGCGTAATTACACCGAGTATTTGCGATCCGCACGCAAATTCGATGAGGTCCGTTTTATTGACATACGTCTTCGTCCGGGGCTGTCTGGTATATTTCGAAGCGTACAAACACGGTAAAACGTCGAGTATATACGAATTAACCCTAGAACTACCGACGATTAGGGTATACTTATTGGAGACAAAGAAATTGTTGGAAATTCAATTCAGAAATACTACGGAGCAAAAATTAACCATAAACTAGCTTTCTTTTAACCCTTTGCACTCGTATGTCGCAGCGTATGCGACATCACAAGTTTTACCATGAAATTTTCATTTCTTTTAATTATGCTCATGAAATATTACAGCTAAGTATGCTAATAATGTATTGGAAAAGTTTTGCTTTGATTGAATAAAAAAATAAATTCTGAGTTGGCGGTAATTCGTGGTCATATTAAATTCGAGTGCAAAGGATTAACGTATTTTCTCAAAGGCCTCTTCCAAGAACCCAAGTACCCATATCTGGCAATTTAGAAAGTAGGAAAACGTTAAGAAACAGAACAAAGAGGTTGAAGAATTCGGACGGGGTTGAAGGAATTTTGACCACTGCGTTTTGCTAGTTTCGTGACAAAGCTCGCAAGGTTCGATCACAGTTGTCCTTCTTCGTGTTATAAAATAAAGTATTATAACATTTCAAATAAGAGTGTATTTTATTGAAGCAATATAAAACCCCATTTCCAATAGAAATCAAATTGGAAGCTGTACGAAAAGAATACGTAATTTATTTATTTATTGACGAGTTGGTGACTCCATTATATAAGAGAAATATAAGAGAAACAAATTTTAGCACTCATAATAAAAACATTGTAAATTCTCAAACGTGTAAACATCGTAGTTAGTTTACCATGTTTCTATGAAAAATTGCAATTTGAGTCATTTTGAGCCCCTTGGTAGTTCTAGCGTTAATTGAATGACGGATCTGTTCGAATAAGCAGTTCTTGGGAATAATCGATAAGAAAGAAATCGAATGCTTCGATCGTGTCATAAACAGAGGCGTATTTAAGATTTCGTCGCCCTAGGCTATCATACTTTTACTACCCCGCGATAAAAGAGAAGCGTAGGGAGAGGAATCGCAAACGCTTAAAATATTAAGCTTGAAAGCATTCTTTTGCTAGAATTTATTGATCTTTCTAAAGAATTTTCAATATGGAAGAAATTTTTCTGAAATTCACAGCCGTTAAAAATCTGTCGCTTTAGGTTATAGCCTGGTTTACACCTAAATCCGTCTTTGGTCGTAAAACAAAGAAAAATTCAGGAGTTTCCAAATATGAATGCTTCTTATGTGAAAACATAGATGATAATACAACAACACATGTGTGACAATTATTTTTTAATTATGCCCAGAGATATCTTTGAAATTTTACTGTTTTCGACAAAACATATATAATACTATAAATACTATAAACAACTGTAGAAATGCGATTGAATGGATGCGATTATAGGAAAATCTGAAGAGTGCTTGAGTTGAGCAATCCCCGTGTGAACGTAGAATGTTTGGACTCGAGTGTTTCCAAGGCGTGAAAGATGAGCACTTGAGACAACGTCGCGACTGAGGAATTTTGGGTGAACGCAACCGAATGCATCGAGTGAAAAAGGTTGACAATTAGAAACAAGTGTTTGGAAGAACACATAACGGGGAGAATGGGAGTGCAAGGCAGAAAGAGTGCGATTGTGAAAGAAGCAAGAACGTTGAAGTTGTGTTAAGTCGAAAAGTTGTGTATACTATTAATTTATTTAAAATATATAATAATATCTAAGAAATTCACTTTTTAACCACACCCCATCTCTCAATTAAATAAAATAAATTTCTTATGTAACAAACAACTTAAACAACAAAGATGATCACGCTACACGACCCGTGTCCTGCACGTGTATAAATCCCTAATTTATTTAAAATATATAATAATATCTAAGAAATTCACTTTTTAACCACACCCCATCTCTCAATTAAATAAAATAAATTTTTTATGTAACAAACAACTTAAACAACAAAGATGATCACGCTACACGATCCATGTCCTGCACGTGTATAAATCCCTAATTTATTTAAAATATATAATAATATCTAAGAAATTCACTTTTTAACCACACCCCATCTCTCAATTAAATAAAATAAATTTCTTATGTAACAAACAACTTAAACAACAAAGATGATCACGCTACACGATCCATGTCCTGCACGTGTATAAATCCCTAATTTATTTAAAATATATAATAATATCTAAGAAATTCACTTTTTAACCATACCCCATCTCTCAATTAAATAAAATAAATTTCTTATGTAACAAACAACTTAAACAACAAAGATGATCACGCTACACGATCCATGTCCTGCACGTGTATAAATCCTCACGTGTACAAATGTTGGTTAGTTGACAATATGTTGTTTGCTCGCCGATTTATAGAAAACCGGGGGAATTTTCACGACGACGGTAACAGCGATAAGTTGTAGGATTCCGCAACGGCGAGCGAACAGCACTCGCGTTCCCTGTACCGTGAAGGGATTATCAAATAGAGGCCGGCATGCTTGACAAGCAGCGTTTTAATTTGGCGTCGATTAGTGCACCCGGCTGTGGAGAGATTATGGTCCAGTGGTAGCAGCACAAATTCAGCAGTTACATCGTGCAACAACCAAGCCCCAACAGCCATTGTACGTATCCACTCGTGGTAAAGCTGGGCTGCATACTTGCTTTGGTCTGCGTCCTTGCTAATTGCATTCATCGCCCGGCAGAACACGATGCGCCAGGATTATGTACCCGCGTAACACGCTGCCGATAAAACGAACGAACATGTGCGGGAGCGTGAACCAACGGAAGTACACGGCCGTTCAAGAGTTTGTTAGCGACCGCATATTTTGGGTGATCGCTGGAAGTGCCTAGACCGCAATTTACGCTATCGAACGATTTATGGCTGGTCACTTGGTGAGTCTCAGGTTGAAAGTACGTTCGAAGGTATGCGTGGCTGTTATGGAAGAGAACGAAAAGGAATGGGAAGGGGTGTTTCCGTCCGGGGCCTGCTAGAGGACTCATCGGTAAGGCTATCTAGCAGGTCCATGCCTTGGACACAGGGTTAGGAAGGGACAGGTCCGGAAGTCGTACATATAGAAACCGGGGCGCGGCTCGAGCACTTGCGAGGAATGTAGTTGGTAAATCCCTCCTAGTGGCGAGAGCAAGAAAGTAGCCACATATGAATGCAACCCCAAGGTGCCACTTGACTGTGTTGGATACTCAACTTACTCATCCCCGTATTATAAACAAACTTCTCGCCCTTACTCATTCTCTTGTTCATCGTTCACATCCCCACTTCACCATCCCTGACATTTTTCCTGTTAGTCACATTTTCCCTTATAAGAGCCATCCTAAAGAATATTGGAGGATCTCTGTAAACAGTTAGTCCAGCACGCACGTTAAAGCATAATAAAGACTTGTAAGACGTCCTTCAGAGGTGTTGTTAAATTCCAGCCTTGTTTGGAATCCAACAACGGCTAGCGTCTCAAAGACACGTACAGTGGCTCTAAAAAATATTCGTACACTGTATTATAAGGAAATTCATCTACTTCTGAAATTCTGATTTCAATGAAACTTTATGTGCGTACAGAGCATGGTGTGTCCTGTGTTGTTGGCGGCAAAAAATCTTTTAAGGGGGCTGATAACGAATCTCAAAGTTTCAACGATTTTTCACGCTTTGAATATAAGCTTTTCTTTGTTCCTTTTTTATGACAGGGCGATAGAGTATTAAAAATTAAACATTTTCTATTTGAAAGGTTTTGCTTCATCAAGTACCATTACAAAGTTATCTTTTAAAAATGAGAGAAAATTCAGAAACTTCAACGCTGGTTTCACCCCTTTAAAATGGCATTCAGATGAAAAGAAGGGATTAATTCATATGTATACTATTACGATCTGCATACCCACAAAGTTTTATCAAACACTTCTATCAGACTCAGAATTTCAGGGTTAAACGAATTTATTTGTGACATACTGTACGAATACTTTTTAGAGTCGCTATAGTTCTGCTGCAAGTTAATGAGAGTATAGTTTTGTTAGCTGTAATTAGAGGTTTCCTTGCTGTATCTCTTATATTTTCCTTGCAATTTATCAGATTGTAAGTACTTACTTACTATCTCCGACTAACAAGTTGGCAAGAAATGCAAAAATTCGAATTCTTTCGTCGCGTAATGCTATACGATTCGATTAATCGGTGACACTTCTTCGACCAATATTGAAATCACGTGTGCCCAATTATCGAGATTCAAGAAAAAGATCGATTCGACAATTTAATTACGTTACACTTTCTCGATTACATCGAATAACTCAGAAGCCTATAGAACGAGCAGAACCAACGTTCTAGTTTTAATATCACGAACGAATGAAATCGTTTCGCTCGCAAGCGCTCTTGATTATTGCCGGCGGGCTCTTCACGAAAGCGAAATAAAATTTTCCCTTCGATAATTCCGAAATAAAAAGTACGCTGCACACTCTTAAATCTCGCGATACCATAGGATTTTGCAACTACAATTTTCTCTAACGAAAAGTTCCTCTACACTACCAGCCAAAATTGTAATTTTCATTCGCACTTCCTGGTTTATTTATTTAGAGATCAAATCGTAATTTATACTTACTGCAGAAAGTCATAGTAAATTTTGGATTCTATAAGACTGCTATGAATAATCACCAATTGGTCATTTCGACTGTTCTGGTAGTTCTAGCGTTAAAAAGTTAAATTTTTAAAAATATCCGAAATAACGAATTGTGCGAAAGTAGAATGTGCAACTGTCGAGGGCCGCTTGTATTTTAAATAAAGTGATTTTATATTAAAGAATACCTATCTCATGCCTAACCTACCATTAACAGTACAGAAGTAAAAATTAGGTTTGTAGCGTCCTTATTTTCTTCTTACAAAAGGTTCCTTTTTTCATTTCTTTATAACCGTTTCGCGCAATTTTTGCATCTTCGTGACAAATGAAAATGATTATTAAAATGAACATCCGGGATGATAAATTCCGAGAGAAACTTCATCGAGTCGCGTTATCGATGCACGAATTACGACAGGATTCCGCTGGGAGTATCCAACGTTTTCACGGAAACCAGAATTTTCATCAAAAAACGAGCTCCCGTGATTATTTCCGAAGTCACCGATGCGCGTTGCCCGACGTCCTGCTAAATTTCGCATTGACTGCGAATCGCAGTCAATTTTCGTGAATTATGTTGCGAACATACAAGCCAGCGGTTCTTCATTTTTTTTTTCGAAACACGGAACACTCAACGATTATGGGAGAAAATTTACGGAACACTAAGTTCATCGATCCAATAAACGAGTGAAAACAGAAACAAGCGTAATATGCGTATCTATTGTTAAAAATTATGCACGCATATGAAGTATGACAAGTTACGATTTGAACGATGCACAGTAATAAAGAAAAATGGATTAAAAAAATATGATATTTATAAAAACTGTAACGACTAGACCGTGGATTTTTTTGCATTTATACAAAATTTCAATATGCGAAAAATCACAGAATGCTCGCAACGTACAAAGGTATGCAAAATACATAAGATTAATAAGGAGTTACGAAACTTAAGGGGTGAAATGAATCTCTAAGTTCCTCTTTCGTATTCATCCTTACAAAGATTTGGATTTCCATAAGAATCCGCAGTTTCATAACGATTAAAACAATTCCGCGTAAATTTGTAGGTTTGCGACAAATCACACCTTTTCACGAAACTTCCTGCAATATTTTACAATTTCGCGGAACGCTTGCAGCGAGCACGGTTAAGAACCGCCGACGTAAGCGACGCGAAATCGAAATTACGTGCGAGGTAACAAAAGAGAGAAAAACAAAGGAACGAGAAAAATTTAAAAAAAAAGAGACAGGACCGTCCAGTTTCAAGCATCGGCTGAATATCGAACGGGTTAGTTAAACAGCTACAGAGAAGCGCTCGCGAATGGAACGGGCGCGATTAAAAACAATGGGACTAATAGGAACGCTATCAATGAGGGTTGAATTACCGGGCGAGCAACGATAAATTCACGGAGGGTGGAGTATCCCGGTTAAACTCGCGCCGGGATAAATTCGCGAAACTCCCGTGGCACGGAAATTTTATAAATGAGCAGAGCAAAGCGCGAGCGAGCGTTTATCACGCGCTTGCAAATTCGTGCCCGGCGCAAACGAGATTCTCATCCGGGAAAATCGAGCCTCTCGTTAGATCACCGAGGTAATAACTGGCCGAGGTATAAAAGCTACCCATCGAGATTACCATAAAAATGGCTGTATCAAAATTTGCCCGTGGTGTCGGCGGTTTTTCGTTCGCGATGAACGGTACAGGGGCTGCGATACTCGAAGCTGGGAGCCGTGGCACGCGTTGAAATTCAACTTTGATTTTTCGCCAGTCGCGAAATGTTACATCCGTTACACCCTAACCCTGCACACTGTTACACCCTGCATTCCCGTTCGTAAATTACCGGATACTGATTTGTTAGAAATTGAATTCAGAGAAATTGAATGAAAAATAATTTAAATAAATAAATAAATTGTAGGCAATTTACTAATGAATGGAGCCTTTGTATAGGGGAGAGCGGCAAAGAATAACACTGCTTTCGTTAGGCGACCGCGGATTAGGTTTCGAGGTGTCGCCGTGTTATTTTTTCGGGGCCGCGTGATCTTCCGGCGCCGTTGTAAACAACGCCTGCGTTGTAGGGATAAACAGTCGCGGCCGTAAATCTGATCCCCGAAGAAAATGTGGACGGCGATATCCTAGATGAAAACGCGTGGGGATATCGAAGGCGGGCATTTTTCCGAAGGTCCTGATTGGTAAGGACAGGAACCGCCTATCAGGCCCGAGGCAAATAAATAGGAAGCCTCGCGATAATTAGAGTTAGTTCGTTATGAGTTCGTTTTTCGTTAAGAAGTCGTTTTTAGTTCGTTTTTAGATAATTCGTTAATCCGTTAGTTCGTTCATGAGAGAGAGTTCGTCAATAGTTCGTTTTTAGTTCATGAGAGTCGTTGCACTAGCTCGTAATTTAGGTAAAAACCCATCGGCCAATAGAATAATTCCCTATAAAATAAACAAATAAATGTTGAAAGACAACGATGTACGTTGTCGTGTCACGTTCCTGACGTTTGGAACCCGTTGAAATGGCGTTGGTGGGGCCAACATAAACAGTTTTGAGGGCTGCAACGGACTAACCGTCCTTTTTTCTTTGGTTCTACAGTTTTCTTTCAGACTCCGAGCAGAACGCATTCATTTCACAATATAACGACTTTTTCATTGGTATTCTATTTCGTAATTAAATCACTATTTTTCTAAATAAGTGTAAACTGCGTATTTTCAACTTTAAATCTACAACAATAAATAAATAAATATTATGAAGCAAAAATTAACTGAAAACCAGCTTCCTCTTAACGTACTTTCTGAAGGACTTCTTCTAAGAACCCAAGCCATATCTGGCGACATATCGTGTCGCTGCTTTTATTTTGACCAGTTTCATCTTTGATATCCACAAAATTTTTCTCTATTGTCTATTCTCTATTATACGGAATACTAAAAGGATCAAGTGTTAGAGGAATTGAGTATGTTAGAAATTGAATACAGAAATACTACGAAGCAAAAATTAACTATAAATCAGCTTTCTCTTAACGTACTTTCTCAAGGGCTTCTTCCAAGAAGCTAAAGCACATCTGGCATTTTAGAAAGTTCGAAAATATTGAGTAACAGAATAAAAGGGCTAAAGGACTCGGACGGGGTCGTAGAAATTTCGACCACTGCGTTTGCTAGTCTGATGACAAAACTCGCGAGGTTCGGTCAGAGTTGCACCTTCCTCGCGTTATATAATAAAGTATTAAAGTATTTTAAACAAGAGTGTGTTTTATTTAGTGATATTAAAATCCCATTTCCAATATAATAAATTGTAAGCGAAATATTTATGTCCTGGCCCTTGATACGATCTTGAAATGAGAGTGTGATTTAATCTTCTCTGCAACGCGAATAACCGACGAATGATAGCTTCATTCTGTAACTATGACATAAATTATTTTTCGCACTGTTTTTCGAAGAACTTCAACCCGATTGAAACTTACGACAAGATTAGAGGCGATAGATATTTTTGAGAATTTTAAATTTTCAGCTGGTCTGTAGTCGGGACGTCATAATTATAACGATTTCGAAAACGACCGAAACAGAAAAATTGAGGAACACCCATGAAAAAGTAGAAAAAAGATGCGGAGAGCTTGTAAAACATTTGCACGCACTTTCGTCTCTTCATTCTGGATAATTAATAATTAATCGCAGACCGAAATAACTTGCCGGTATAATAACTCATTAATTTATAATCGTGTTTCTCCTGTGCAGCAACGAAACGAGAAACGAGGGGAATCGGAAACGCGTCGTTGGGAGGCATGAAAAGCGAAGGAAGGACATGTGTAAACGGATCACCAGGAAAAACACCATCGTTTCGCAGCTGTATGTTCGCAACTCAATATTAAATTCTTCGTGTTTATTCTGGTTTTGCAGCGTGCAATAACAGTTGCTCCGGTTCGCGTGCTCGGGGAAACGTGAAACGGGATGTAAAAAAAATGCGAGCGCCGGTATACGGCTAAATGAAACAACGATACAAATGTTTATCGATTGCTTTAAAAACGGGCAGCAATCGATGCTAGAGTATATCGATAGCCGTTTTTATCCAATATCCGCGTATCAGCTTTTGCGTAGCGAAAACAAGGAAAAGAGAAGCGTTTAGCAGACGTGTGTCGTCGGGTTTTGAGTAAGCTCGGCTAACACTTGTGCCTTGAAGACTGGTTTATTCACGAGGCAACGATCTTCTCAAAGATTCCTCTAAACTACTGCCATTAATGCATGTATTATATTTCTGCGATGAATACGAGAACTTTACGTTTACGACGGGGGAAAAGTTCCTGTACGTCGGTCGAAACAAAAAGAAGGCAGTAGCCAAGCTTAACGCTTAGCCGATCGAATGGGGAAATTTCCCATTTTGTCCTCAACAAAGCGCTGCAATTGATCGTATTTGCTTTTGTTATTAGTGTAGGAATGCGATTAAAGTACTCACAGTGTTGAAATGCAATCAGCGATACGCGCCGAGTTTATACTATATTAGGAAAGACGAATGAAAAAACAAACGAGGGAAACAGAACGAAAGAGAAAGAGAGAGAAGAATGTCTGAAATGAATTTTTTCACGGCCCCTTCGCGTATTCCCTTTGAGCATTTGCAACACGGGGGGAGAAAGGAGGTGACGTCGGCCGATACAAAGCACGGAAAAATGTATTTTCTGCATCGACATCGTTTTTAAGCGTTTAAGCGTCAGAAGTTTCATATCCCGGCGATACGCTTCGAGGAGCCCTGCATCCTGCATTCTGTTCGTCGATTCCCTCCATCGAATATCACGAAGAAAGGGAAGGAGCGCCACAATTTTTGCCCCCCTCCTCGCAACGTCCACCTTTCTCGATCCGATAAAACGTTATTGCGTTCGGCGCGCTTCGCTTCCGACAATTTGCCCGAGAAATTCCTTCGGGTACCTATCGAGCGTCGGGCGGCAATTTTAATTCGAGGAAACGATCGAATCGCTGCTACGCCGCGCGTAATAAAGACCATTTGTCAATTGAGACCGACAAAGTAGACGGGACCAATTTACTCGAACGCCCTTCTAGCTCTGACGATGAGTTACGGACGGCTGACTGCTGCCAGGCAAGCCGGCTTGGCTATACCACTGAAAGTAGACGGGTTCCGTATGCAGTCAGACCTACGCGAAGTTCTCTGCCGGGAGTATAATTGTTCGTTTCCGCCTAGGCTTTGCTTGTTTGCGTGTTACACGAGAACGATTCGAGAAAAGGAATCGAGCTCTGCGTGGAAATTAACGTAATTCGATTACTTTAACAGGTTCTCTGAGGGACCTGTTTTTCTCTTTTTATTAACCCTTTGCACTCGTATGTCTTAGAGTATGCGACGTCATACATTTCACAAGGGATTATAAATTATGATTTTGTGTACGTATATGTAAATATAAATGTATGAACATTATATTTTTGGATTGCTCTGCTGGGATGTATTTTATAAAAATTTGTATCTGTATAAATAAATATTTTGTGGAATTTTCATTTTTTTTTTTTTAATTATACTCATGAAATGTTACAGCTAAGTATGCTAATAACGTATTTGGAAAAGTTTTGTTTTAATTGAATAAAAATATAAATTCCGAGTTGACGGTAATTCATGGTCATATTAAATTCGAGTGCAAAGGATTTAATGAGATAATCATTGTTTGTTAGGTGAGGTGAGAAAGTATGTTTTGGTATCGATAATTATTAACACGATACAAAATGTTGCAAACGCCGTTAAACAGAATGTAATAACAATACCGGCAACTATTTTTATCTGTTAATCGTTTAACGAGAAAAATTCGTTCGACGTAGAAATAAATTTCAGGGAATGTGTTAAATAATTGCAATTAATTTTGATGATAGGAAACAGTGTCGGAGGAAAATGTTATTCGATTCGATGGAACGGATAGCTGCTGTGATGGCAATAGCGATATCTTTTAGGGAAACAGTGTTGAATCTGGTAATCAGAGCGCATAATCTTTTTATACTTACTATATATCATAACATTGATACTAGTTTAATCGAAGCTATACAGAATGAGTTTCGAGAAGATTGTAAATAATTGTTGCACGGTATCAAGGGGAACGTATTGAAGATTTCTTTTATATAACAAATCTATATATATATATAAAAATGAATGTGTGTCTGTCTGTCTGTCTGTACTCGATAGATTCAAAAACCATACATCCAATCGCCGTGAAAATTTGGGAAATTATTAGGTATATCCCCGGGAAGGTTTTTGAACATTTTTTTTTTTTAATCAGAGTTGGGGTTCTAGGTGCTCCCGAACAAATATCCCAGAAATATCAAAATAACATTTAATTAGTAATAATAGATAATCTTGAGAACCTTTTTTCTGCAATAATAGTAATTGTTTTGGCAAATTTTGCTCATGGAGCTCGAAACCCGTCAAATTGACGGGTCCCGTAAACCTAGTAGTTTATAATCACATCTGTCGATTAATATGTTTAAAATAACATTTATTCTCATTCTGAATAATCCTATGCACGTATGTTTTATAATATTTAACTTACAATTTTGCTCATTCCGAAATTTAAAAAGTCTTCTACACCAAACAAAACCGTTAAAATTTATTAATGAAACATAAGCAATATTTAAAAATTCATTTCCACGTAATAATACCTAAAGATGTTTCTCTTTTTATCGATATTCATTGATACTTTAAAATTAGCGAAACAGTTGGCCTGAAACTTCAGCACGCTGTCACATGTATTTATATAAAATAAATGAAATTAATTTAACACCGTTGACGAACTGAAATATAAGCGGTGTCTGACTATAAATTAGAACGATTAATGGGAAAGCTCACGAGGTGTAGAGAAGGACGTTTATCAAAGACGCGATTAAATATTAAATTGATCGATTTCACGAATCGCTGCGTACAGATAAATGCGTTACATTAATTTACTGCATGAAAAATGAAACGAAACCGTTTTCAGATACCGTGAGCGCTTATCTCGTTGACAAGGCCCTGCTAATTGCAAGTTAGCCCGGCTTTTCACATATAGATGCCATCTCTTTGCGAGACCCGAGGCGGGAAGCGAAATTAATCTCGCAATTTGTAACACTCAGGAATTACGAGCCGTTTCGAGGGTTTATAGAGATCTCTTGGCTCTCCTCGATCGTGGCCCGACCCCGTCTAGTCGAAGATAACAATATTTCTTTTTCGGAGCTTCCCAAAGTTCAAACGACGCGTCGCAACGACGAGCTGTGCCTGATAAGCTTTTTGGGCTTTAACCCTTTAACTACTACTGCCGATCTGCGAGGCCGCTACTAATTACTTATTCATCCTTATTTCCCTTCCTGCATGATTTACAAACATGGTACCGTAAAGGTCAACAAAATTAAAGTAATCTATATATAAGGGATAGCACGATAAACAAATTTTGTGTTTTGTACTAATAAACGAGTGTTATACTACTCTACTAATAATACAAATACATGTATAGATATGAAAATTTATGAACAGTACTAGTTCAAAACTAAGTAATAACAAAAGTAAATAGAATCAATGGCACTGTTTTGTCAAGGAAAAAATGAGAGATCTCCCCATTCGGTCGGCTAAGTGTTAACAACCCTAGTTCTCTATCACAATCGTAGAACTAGAATTCGCGAGTTGTCAGTGAGTTGTCAGAAAGAGCGTGATTGTAAGAGGAGTAAGAGTTGTTAAGTTGACAAGTTATTTATATGTTACCGTTGAATTATTTTAAGTACATATCATCTATGAACTTTACTTTGTCTTCCCTACACCTGAATCCTACAATCACTGTCTGAATAAAATATGTGATTGTAAGAGGAGCAAGAGTTGTTAAGTAGAAAAGTTGTCTATATGATACCGTTAAATTATTTTAAGTACATATCATCTATGAACTTTACTTTGTCTTCCCTACTCCTGAATCCTACAATCACTGTCTAAATAAAATATGTGATTGTAAGAGGAGCAAGAGTTGTTAAGTAGAAAAGTTGTTCATATGTTACCGTTAAATTATTTGAAATACATATTATCTAAGAAATTTATTTTGTTTTACTTACACCTGAATCCTACAATCACTGTCTAAATAAAATAAAATCCTATATATGCATATATACGTAGGGTAACGAACGGACCGAGGTAGTTTTCGATAAAATTTCGCCGCGCGACGGCCGAAGAACGCGGCCGCTCAACAAGTTTTATGTTGTTTTCATGCCCAGATCTCGTTTCGCGTTGGCCAGCCAGGCACTTTCCTTCTCTTAGCGTACACTTCGCGCCGATTTATCGCGTTTCTTGCGAGGCAATCCCGCGAAGGAAAATTCGATTCAGACAGCGCGCGACCCTCGTAAAATGATTTCATCGAAGGAGATAGCCGATCGACGGTAAATGCGTCCACGTACTTATTTACTTGCGTATTTTATATTCCACGTGTATGGTTCTTCAAAGTGTAATGCGTACAACCCCGTTCACAGGTTTTTGGGATAGAAATGGGGTAGAAACGGGCGCGTGGTGTGATTGAAACGAGGAAACGCGTATGTTGTAACAGATTTTTAGGTCGTGTAACAATGAACGTACGAATTGTTTATAATCCATGGCGATAGAATTGAGTTAACACGTTCGTCGCCCAGCGTGATTCGGCTGAGTTTCTTGCTGGGCCCAAATCCGATTGCATAGAAAACTGGGGTAAAAAAATATAAAAACAGCAAAAATTGTAACTTTTTATTTTTATTTTATGTATTTTATATTTATACATATTATACTTTAATGCTTATTCCATTGAAATCCTTTTAAAATTCCAATTTAAAATCCTATTTAACTTTAAGAAAAAGAGCGTCACCCATATTTGGGTGACGTGACGACGAACGTGTTAATACTTATAAAAATATTTTTATACATGATTTTCCATGTGATTCTACAAAGTTATTTATTATCAATGTAATAAATTTATTGTATTTATGTATAATTATCATTTATTATTATAACTAATTTAATTAATTAGAGTATACATTCAATCAATTTCAATTTCTCTCTCTGTCTCTCTCTTTCTCTATTTCCACTGTTTCAATTTATTCCTTCAAACAGTCTAGTCGACCCGGAATCTATCTGCCAAAACTTTCGCACAGCTGTTTCATCCATTCGAAATAGCGTTTACTATGCTTACAAACCCAACCTAACTGGTCAAACTTAATATCGGGTTCGGACATTTCCGAACGACGATCAAATAATGGAAATTGCAACTTACAGCGTGCACGTGCAGGAAGAAACGTATTTATTAGAAAGAGGTTATTAGCTACAGTTACGTGTGTACAACATCTATGGAAAATGAAGTAAATTTAAAAAATCGTTGCAATATCATTGAAGCATTTTTGGTATTACTCATTAATTACAAGTAAAATATTACTGTACGGGATATCCGCTTTAACTGAGAATATCAACAAAATATTTTTGTCAGATTTAGTACATTAGCAAGCTACGCTGTTAAATTTGTACAAATTGATTTACCATTCTAAATCAATACAGAGTTATAAATTATTAATATATAGATAAGCAGCTAAATAACATTTTTTATGAAACTTAATTATTATCCTAATAAATATCCTCCTTTACATTCTCTAAAATTTTGAATTAATTATTTTAATTTATGGCTAACAAATGTACCTCAATGCCATAGAAGACATCACAAAGAAAACTACAACTTACTCTATCAAATTAGCTAGTCGCTATAATTATATTCACCATAAAAAAGTAAATATCTACTTATCTACGATTAAAAAAAGAAAAGAATAGTTTTGAGCGTGAAAACAATTCTTAAATAATTACTAATCTTTAACGAAAAAAGGAAAAAACAGTTTTTCGCATTCACTAAATACGTACAACCTCTTTTATTCTTCATATTTATCAAATAAATAAAACGGAGGAGAAAACGAAAGTCGAAAGCCTGCTTCATCGAATTTTAGAACGCGGTCGGGATTAAAAGCAGATAACTTGAGCTACCAAAACGGCACAAGCCAAGGGGTTGAATTAGTCGTGGAGAAGTTCAACGAGTGACGGGTTCACAGATAAGGGGTTCCACGTCGGGCATACACCCAGGCCATAATATGCGAAATAGGGCAAGTGCGCCCGGATAAACTGATTATCTCTACACACGGCCGCCATCTTTCGCCTCCCCCCTTCGCTGTGCTCGAAAAACACACACTCTTCCGATGGCTTATCGGACAACGTGGCTCGAGAACGTTATGTTACGAGAAAAGTCCTTCTAAGTGGAATTTCGAGTCGCTCGACCAGACTCCATTAAAAGCTTCAGGGCTACGTTTCAGGGTTTCCTGAAAACTTCCATCTGCTCGAGTGCATCATTGATAATTGAACATTCTTGGTATATAAACCGATCGACCTTACATTTTCGACCATTTTTGAATTGGAACGTGTCCTACTAAGGACGAAATAAGCTCCTTTCGTTTGGTACAATATAAACGAAAAATAAAAACAAACATGGATAATTAAAGGAAAGAAATTAACCCTTTGCGCTCGAGAGGCGACTATTAGTCACCAAATGATAGCTTCTCAAACTTCTTTAGTTAGTTTGTTTATTAGTCAGGTGGTTTCTCAGAAGTTCAATAATCACATATGTAAATTTTAGTTACTACTTAAGTAAACTAAATGACGTTTAATATAGGCGAATATTTAGTAAATAGTTTGAATTTGAAAGTTTTTGAAGTTAGTACGACTAACAGTCACCTCACGAGTTGAAAGAATTAAGTTTTAAATTTTTATAAGATTTTTGTAATATTGTAAAAAATTCTAATTCTACAGATTACTGCCTTTCCTTGATTTCACGCAGAAAGTAAAAGATTACGAAAACACGGTTAAATGGAAAGAATTGAATTTTCATTCTTCGAGGAAGATCTTTGTTTCTTGAAAGATTGCCCGGTTACTTGTTTTCTGCATCAAAATCTTAAATTAGAAACGATGTTCCCGTGAGAATTTCGAGAAACAGAATCAATCTTTATTTTTAGACATTAATGTTACCTACCTCTGATTGCGCTAAATTTCGGATTACTAATCATCTACCGGGGTACAAAATTAGAATTCGCTGACAGTAACAGTTCTCGTTGCATAGAACAGACACGCGCGACAAAGTTAACAACTGTCTAATGTAATTTTCAAGCTACCAGACTGCGCCTAACAAGATCCGCGCGAAAGCATGCAACTCTATCATGCTGTACGCGTATATCTCTCACTCCACGTTTCATCGATATTTGTAACAGCAAAGAAGAAGGTCGAATTATTCCGCTGGGAAGCTGCTATTTTTCAACGGAAAAGTGGGAAGAATTAAACGTATTAGGTCGTCGAACATGAAACAACACGTTTCGAGATACTCTCTTTTTATCGCTTAACACTATTCCTATCGACATTTCACGTATACCTATTCCTACCGCGACAGTCCCACCTAAGACAGACTACAAATTTTTTTCAAAAAATAAACAATGAAAAAAGAAGTGAATATTGAAAAATGTATTACACGAATATTTGAGAAAAAAGTAATTTTAAGATGTCTAGGGTGTAATCATAATTAACCCTTTGCGGACGAAGCAGTAAAGAAAATAGTTACGTCGCGCATTTGTGTTATAAAAACTAAAGCTGTATTTAAATAAGTCTTTCATAAAATCTAACAAAATCATAAACAAACAGATTTAGGCCAACTTGACTTCTTAGGCTAGTATACCCATGCATATCTTATACGTGTCGTTTACGACAGACAAACGCCAGACGCAGCGCGAGAGTTCGGCGGATATATCCGACACTCGTCCGCAAAGGGTTAAAGGCGATTCAATTACGTTGCATCTATGAAATTCTAATCGAAATTTTAAAAACGGTCATTTGACCGGTTGTGGTAGGAATAGTGTTAACTATGGCGATCGTTCTAAATATCGCCTACAAATTTGTTACCGACAGCAGATTTTGAGTGGTCGCTGAAAAGGGTCTGGATCGTAATTTGGGCGAGTGACCGATTTATGACTGGGTATCTGTTATGCCTAGCGAGAGAACATGTAACAAAATATGAATGCAACCCCAAAGCGCCACTTTGGCGCTTCGAAGGCGTGCAGCCATCGGGCGCCAAGGGATGTATTGTTTATGTTAGTCGTGGGAAAGTCTAAACATTGCGAGCAACCCGACGTTGCGTCGCCAAAAAGAAAGGACCTTTGTCCTGTAGGATCTGGCCACGGAGTGGGGAAGGCTATGCAGCCTTCTGGAAAGAGGACTGTGACGAACCACACAGCACTTACCCCAGAACCTTGAACTGGCAAAGACCTCTCTTCTTGTTAACTAATTCTAACAAATTATTAGACGACACACTGTTCAGATAATAAAATACCTGGGAATGAAACAGGTTCTATCGTAGTCATGTAAATCAAACCTGATTTCAATCTTGTTACGAAGAATCCATCGTTTCTCGTGCAACGATCTAATACACACGGAGGCTCGCGTAGATGCGCGAGAGCAGAGTTGAAGTATTATCGGGCTACTCTATCTGAATGTGCCCTAAAATCGATCAGGTCTCGGTAAATAGGAATTCCGCGTCACGTTCGATAGGGAGAAGTCGTAACAAAAGCGATTTCCTCTCGCGTGTTGCACCGATAAAGATTGCGCTTTCGTGGATCGCGAGCATTTATCAAGACGCAGCTTTTCCGGAACAACGAACAGCTGTAATAGAGAGGGAAGAACAACCCTTGTCGAGGGTAAAACTATCCTGCTTCTTGCTCGTTCGGCAATTTTTCGTGGAACGATGCGTTATTTCACCGGAATCAAACGTATTCGCGAAACGGAAAGGATTACGGGAGGACCCGGAAAGCGTAGATCTTTCGTGACAATGCGCGGAAACGTATTTTTCATAGGATTTCTGACTGCCTCAGCGAATATAAAAGATCAGGACTCTGGAGAAATGTGCATTGATATCGTGTCAGTGGTGCTCAGTTCTTTTCGAGAGGTGCAACAGGTTCCACGCATTCCTCTCACCCGCATCCGCTTCTTCTCGTCCGAGTTTCCCCCATCTCTCACTTTATTCAACCTTTCTATTCAGCTTACGACGTTTCTTACATGTAAATTTAATAATTCTCATAATTATTAAAAGGCGAATAACCTTCGCCTTTTTACCTCCGCCTCCGTGTTATCGATCGATCGGTCGCTTTTCCGCCGATTTTTCGTCACCACTTTTAATTCCCCGTTCGTGCATTCCTGGGAAATTTCAAATACGCGGTAAAGTGTGCAGAATATGAGAAAGAAAAAGATATAGCTCAATTTTATATTTTTCGCGAAATTTAAATATATTAATTATTATAGGACTAGCTGTTGCCCGTTAGCGTTGTTTCTTTATCATATTGCTTGCTTCAAAATCGGCGGATTTTCGAACTACCTTTCAACCCCTATTTAATCCCCTAGGGATGGAATATCAAAAAATCCTTCCTCAGTAGGTGCATATGTCATAAAAGGAACCCGTTCTCCAAATTTCATGTTTCTAGCTTCGGTAGTTTAGGCTCTGCGATGATGACTCCTCAGTCAGTCAGTTAGGACATGTCTTTCTATTATGTGTAGATCAATATTAAAACGAATAGAGTCGAAAGATCTAAATATAAAGACAAATTTGTAACTTATACCGATCCATCCTTTAACTCGCACACTACTTAACCTCACCCTCGTTCGACCTTCCCTTTTAACCGTGTCGCGTTTACGGACATCAAGTATTTCAACGAGAATACTTTCCCTTAATCCGACCGTAATTTACGTCACCTCCGCCCGATATTTCGTGTACACGGCGAGAAATGGAATTTATTGAAATTCCAACAGACTTCGTCGCGTAATTCCAAAATTGTAGAAAAATTAACCAAGCTAAGGACGACTCGTAAGTGCTAACGGGTTAAGAAACTCAAAACAAGGTGAAAGCTTGTGTTACAATGATTAAAACTAGGTGAAAGAAATATTTCAAATACTTAATCGATCTAGTCTACCATGAATACGTTCGAACAGCGTAAATATTTTACTAATAGAATGAAAACATCAATTTTAGTTCCACCGCGTAGCTTTAATATAATTTCAACTTATCCGTTACTAACCACTATCCCAAAATAACCCCTACCTCTTTATTATAAAAGCCCCGAATCCTTTCCTGAAAAAAAAGAACAGTTTGGGTCGCCTTAGGACTTACGTCTGTACCGAATATTTCTCCGAATCCTTAATAATTAACAATTAAAAGATAACAATACTAATGGACTGCCAGAAGTACAGAAGCGCATGCACGGACTGCCAACTGCTAACTGATAATTTTAGCGTCCACGCGTCGGCCGTTGCCGAAAAAGGGACGCGCCGAAAAACTTCCAGAAACCTGGGAAAGGGGCCAGGGAAAATTTCTGGGACCATTCCGTTTCGCTGGCCCGACAATTCCGCGCGATACCGGTAATAATGGAGATTACGCTTATTTTATTATCGCAGGTATAGGGACGGTTATACGTACCCTACAATGTCATTTCTGTCATTTCATCTTTAGATATTTTGCTGATAAACCAATTGATTTTTATCGATCCGGCATTGGAAATTTACATACTGTAGGGGTGTACGTCGGGTAAAACTAAATAACAGTACCGGTACATAAAAGCACTTTATTCTAAACTCCACGACCGTACCCCTACGTGTGCTAATCAAGACTATTTTCACCCGCCACGGCATCGAGGAAGCCGGATCTCGGACGATTGCCGATTCCTTCTTTTCGGCACCGTCTGCTGTTTCCGGCACCGCGCTTTCCTTTCGGCGCCGCATTGCCTTTTCGGCACCACACTGTCTTTTGCGGTGCCACACCAAAGAACGCCTACAATACTAAATTGGCTAAAGGTTGTTGATAATGAGGGTGATTATATCATCTGTTAAAAATGTATGCGTTTGAATTTAATGCAAGAAAACGACATTACTTTCCTGGGTCCCCCTAACACTTATTTCATTCATCGTCAGTTCTGGTAGATCGAGGCTAGATCGACGTTTCATCTAGACGAACGATCCGATCTTTTCGGACACGTCGTTCAACCCTAAAGCCGCGTTAATTTTCGCTCTAGGAAACTTCAGTGAAATATCCTTCCCTGACAAGGGTCACCGGTTACATTTGTCGCAAGATTCGCTCGCAACGATATCGACAGTTTTCGCCTACTTTCCTCTTAATCTTGATTTACTCGTCGATCTATCGTTCAATCGAACGAAAAACTGTCGCGCGTCATTGAACCGCCTTCGCTTCCGCGTTATCGATCGATCGGTCGCGTCGCCGCCGATTTCTCGCCCCACTTTTAACTCGCAATATCGTCAGCAGAATCTTTGCGCGTTCTACGTATTATTTAATAAAATGCCGAGAACAATGAAAACATGTCAAACGTTAATGAAAATTTGAATCCGGCATGCAGACGAGTCTACTTTTGAAATTGACGAAAATCTGGAAACTCTCTGTTGCAAAGTTTTCGACAAATGTCTAAGCATTAACGAATATGTGGATTCACGTTAAAAAAATGTAAGAGGAACCAGATAATCAGGGGTGACGATGGCCAGAGTGGTCATTAGGGCCACCATAAACCAGAGGTCCTCAATAAGGGTTGGGACCGAGTACGCGCGAGGCTCGGTCACGGCCGCTAACACTTTCCAGGCCCGCACCAACGGCGGGTTTGTTTTTCGGGAAAGTGCAAAGTGGGGATGCGCCCATAAAAGCATGAGGAAAAGGGCATAGTTAGTTAGTAAGATAGCAGACGTATTTTATGAACGAACGGCCTTTTTGTAAAGAATTAAAGTAACCCCTCACAAAAAGGAATAAAACAAAGTATATATACTTTTACATATATATTTTCCCTGAACGATAACAACGTATACGATAAAAATCGATAAACATATGATTAAATGCGTATTGTACATTCTGTATACAAATATTTGCATACGTATCACGCGTTTATGCATATTTTATGAGCATAAATGTCACACGTTTCTTGCATATTTTACGCGCATGAACATCCCATTCTCTGATAATTAATTAAAAGTGGTTTCCGCAACTTTCTTGCGCCGTATCCGGCTTAATAGGGGCGAAGAGTTGTCCGGATGATCGAGCGGGCCGGATAATCCGGGAAATTTTTTCCTCGGAACAACACGTAACTTTAAGCGCACCGTAATGCCGTTTTTAAGCCGCTCTTCAATCCAGCGGTGAGAAATTAATCGAAGTACAAGTTTGACTTGATCTTTTAAAATATAAGTTTGGCTTAACATTTAATTATCTCAACCTTTTGCACTCGAGAAGCGATTGTTGGTCGTTTAATAATATTAACTTCAAAAATGTCCAAATTCGAAATATTTACTAAGATTCGCCTACATTAAACGTCATTTAGTTTAGTTAAGCGATATACTAAAATTTCCATATATGACTATTAAACCTCTGAGTCTAACTAATAAATAAACTAACTAAAGACTAGAAATTTGCGAAACTATCATTTGGCTACCTATAACCATCTCTCGAGAGCAAAGGGTTAATATGCTTCACATCCTTAAACTTCGTAACTAAAAGCAACTTCGACAAACCCTATAAAACGTGACCCCCTTAATAGTCGTAACCCACAGGTTGAGAAACACTGACCTGTACAATCAATTTTTGCTAACGATGCAGAGAAAGAACAAATTGCGTTAGCTCGCTAATTTGAGAAGCAACAGAACATCAAAAACTGCTGTCAGCAATTTTTCTTTTTCGGATATTCAATTTTTTGCGTGCTGCAAAGTTAATACATTGACGAAGATGCATAGTACGTTACGGAAATTATTTTAAAACAAAACACAGACGAAGAACCTTTTCGTTTCGAAGCGAAAAGCTTAACCCTTTCGCTGCCAGGGCCTCAGAAGACAAATCGCCACCACAGCTCAGACGTTTTATTATTTAAATATCATATCAATTGTCATTAATTTTTGTGGGATGTATTTATAACGTTCTAACTAAGTGAAATTAGCAATTTTTCACACCGACCCACATAAGTGACACTAGGCTACAGATAAATAATTGTTTTGGTAGCCCAGCGTCACATATATGTGACACTTTTGATTAAAAGAAAATGATTGAAATTTGAAAGGAAAAGCAATATAAAACTATTTGTCAAAGTGAAATACATGTTATTTATTTGTATGATAAATTTTGAAGCATTTTTCTATGCATAGCCCAATTAGTAGTCCTGTAACTGTTTTACATATTTCGCAGCCATACATAGGAGCTATGCGTCGTTTATTGATGGAGCATCGTTTAGTGCAACCAATTAAGAAATATTGATAAAGAACACGTCGGACATATTTCTAACGCCCAGATCTTTTTAAAAAAAAGTAATTATCTCCAGATCAATAACATCCTGTACCTATTTTATTATTTTATAACATAACCAATCTAAGTACGACGCGATCTGGCACAAACTATTGTCATAAACTGGTAATGAACGCCCGTCACATATTTCTGACGCCGGGCTCGGGTAAGAAAATCGGGTCGTCACATATATGTAGAAGATAAATTATTGATTCTTCTAAGTTTTAGTAAGGGTCTGCGCAGGGAATCCGCGAGAATCTCGCTGTTTCTTTTACGGAAAACGGAAAACGAATGAATCGTCGCACACGTCTGACGATCGAGCTCGCGTTCCGACGATCGAGCTGGCGCCCTGACGATCGAGCCCGCGCCCCGATGACACGTAAAATACGACCCTACATATATGTGCCGCTGTTAGCGAAAGGGTTAAAACCTGTGAGAACAGATTCGCGAGACAGTAAGTTTCGTTACGGAGTAGTAAAAATAGCCGCCTGTTATTTCGTTATCGCGAACGATCGTTATTTATACGCGAAAGATCGTATAATTAACACAGTTCGAATCGTGTGGCTAAATGTTGGCGTAAAAAAAGCTGCCTTAAAAAAAGATCCATTAACGCGGCTTTATTATGCACGTGAGTGAAACGCGCTCACCCTCGGGCTTCCCGCTCGATTTCGCCGCTTCCCCTTCTTAAACGCGTCCTGTCGTTTCACCGATGTTTAAGAAGCAAAGCAACCGTTTTAACGATTTTGCTTACATCGCCGTCCGTCGATATATTATGCAAAAATAATTTTTGTAGCTTGTTGTATTCCGCCGTGGTTCGCAGGTTATTTTTGTATATAAAAGTAATGCAACTTTAAGCGAAATAAAAGACGAAGGTTCTATTTTGCAATCGGAAAAGTATTCGGTACAGACGTACAGTGGCTCCAAAAAGTATTCGTACACTGTATTATAAGGAAATTCATCTACTTCAGAAATTCTAATTTTAATGAAACTTTATATGTGTCTTTTTGTCGGCAAAATATCTTTTAAGAGGGCTGATAACGAATCTCAAAGTTTCAGCGATTCTTCATGCTTTGAATACAAGCTTTTCTGTGTTCTTTTTTTATGACAAGGCGATAGAGTATTAAAAATTAAATATTTTCTATTTAAAAGGTTTTGCTTCATCAAGTACCATTACAAAGTTATGTTTAAAAAATGAGAGAAAACTCAGAAATTTCAACGCTGGTTTCACTCGTTTAAAATGGCATTTAGATGAAAAGAAGAGATTAATTCATACGTATACTATTACGATCTACATACCCACAAAGTTTTATCAAATACTTCTATCAGACTCAGAATTTCAGGGTTAAACGAATTTATTTGTGACATAATGTACGAATACTTTTT
The DNA here is from genome assembly GCA_033822845.1 of Tetrapedia diversipes. Taxonomy (NCBI): domain Eukaryota; kingdom Metazoa; phylum Arthropoda; class Insecta; order Hymenoptera; family Apidae; genus Tetrapedia; species Tetrapedia diversipes. Next base: position 160,872 of record JAOPTO010002396.1, on the reverse strand, counting down.
GGAGCCACTGTAAGTCCTAAGACGACTCAAACTGTTCTTTTTTTTCAGAGCAGGATTTGGGACTTTTATAACTTTAAAATGGAGAGGTGGGTGTTATTTTGTGATAGTGGTTAGTAAGGGATGAGGTGTTGCGGACAAGGTTCGGAAATGACTCAGGAGGGTGAAATCGTCGGGTATCGAGGAATGGTTTTTGGGATGTTTACTGGAGGATGAGTAGGTAGTATTACCTTCAGATAATACTATGCGTGGGCACACAACAAGCTTCTTACCGTCGAAGACAGGCACCCCATATTACATGTAATATAAAATAAATAATGTAAATAATTTTTTTCCCCTACTTGTAGCATACGATACTTTCGAGAGGAGGCGTGCTTACGTCGAGAGATCGATCTAACAAAAAGATTCACGAAATCACATCCCTACTGGAACGTTTACCCTCCTACCCTGCTTCATGAAACGAATTCGTCGATCGAACCTTCGTTTCGTTTTCCTGAGAGCATATACGTGTCGATACAAGAAATGCGTTTTCAGATTTATTCATAGCGTGACAAGCGGTCGACGGTGATTCAGAAATTCCACGCACACACGTTTGTCTCTTTGAGCCGGTGGTAGAAAGAAAAAAAAGTTATACGGTCACGCGTGCTCGTGCGAATGTTTATCGCGTACCTTTTCAGTCTCCCCTTTCTTGAAGCGAATCTTATGTTTAAACAGTTCGAGCAGATAGCACGCAACTCGTTTCAACTGTTGAATTTACAAGGGGAACCGCGACCTTTGGGGGTGAAAAATACAAAGGACGGAGACGACATAAATTTCAAGGTGGTACGCACGAATTACCGCGTCCCTTTGTTTCACGTTCGCGCGATTCGATTAACGTGGTATTGAAATGATTACGCGAACGCACCGTTTCTCGCTATTTGCAACAGGATGCCTTCTGAATGTCGCTTCAGAAGTGTTTTTAACACTTTGTCGGTGTCTTGGTTTTCCCATTTATTAGGTGTACAAGTTAATTATAGTCTTTCATCTTTCAATGATGATAAAGGCTACATTTACAATTCACATTTACAGTTTGAATATCGTAACTGTATTTTTGGAGTCTCATAGCGTAGACATCTAGCTTCTCAAAACATTAGAAAACTGCTTGATTCGGTCAACGTCATTCGTCATTGTGTGCTCTTCGCACTCCAGTTAAAGAAGAAAAGCCGGTGAAGCTGCAGAAATGATCTGTGATCTTCTTGGTGAGAATGATGTATCTCATTTCACCTGCAAATACTGATACCGAAGATTCCGGGAAGGGAATTTCTTATCTTCAGGATAAAAAACGACCTGGACAACCGCAACGATTCAAGGATGAGGAATTGCAAAGAATTGCTTAAAATTTTATTACCTTCAAAAACACTTCGATCAAAAATTTATCGAATCATAGAAGACCGTCGTTAGTAAATACAGCATTAATTTGAAATTGATAAGAAAATGAATAAGGAACTCAATACAAGTTCAATCCGAACAAATCCAACAATCAGTTTCAAGCTTTTCGTATACGTATAGAATTTTCAATGGTTTTGTTTCCGCGGCAATTCCGTATGAAACAGCTCGCAAGGGTGCGTATCGGTGGCGGTTTACGCGCGGCCGTAAACGAACGAAATGCAAATAAATTAAAGGCAATAGCAACGCACAACTGATAATCATATCCTATTTACGCATTCAATAACTTGTGTGTCAACTGGAAAGGGAACGCACGCGGATAAAGCGATTGATCTCCACCCCCGCCAACGTGGATTCACGCTCGCGCCTACAAGGGGCTGTTTGTACGCCATTTCGGTATCGAGTGGACGGGAAAGGGGGAAGAAGAATTAACCGTACATAGTCGTTTTAACGAAGCTCTCGTGTGTATTGACACGCGCAAACACGTCGTGTCTGCATATGAATTATCGTTGAATAATAACGATCGGATACGATTTGTGTAAGGGTTCTATCTTCCTTGATTTCCTTTTCAAAAAGGCGCGGCTTTTTCCCGTTTTTCCCTGCTTTTTAGCCCTTACCCGTGGGCTGTATAGCGTTATGGACGCCAAATGTTAGGCTTAGATCGACAGTGACCTCGCTTCGAGACTCTAGGCTACAAATGGACCGTTTATTTTGAAAGTGGTGTAAGTTCGTTTTCTCGTGTTTTGAGAAAATTGAAGGTCAGCATATCTTTCATTAAAAAATATAGATTAATTATATCAAGTCTGACAATGTTTTTACCGATTTATCAATATGTAATTAAATTATAGAAATTTTTATCAGACGAATTTAACTAAAATAATGTATATTTACGGGCTGTAAATGGACTTAAACCACTTTCAAAATAAACGGTCCATATGTTAAAAGGCCGTTGTAAACGTAGGCCACCCTAGTGCCTGTCAGCCAGGCCTGGCATGCATCCTTATATTCGTTAGCGTGCTCAAACAAGGGCCGTCCCTTGCCACGGTAAGCTTCGATTCACGACGCGTCCCCGTAATCAGATCGTTATCGAGAAACTTAACAGAATCTCCAACGATCAAATTGCAACCCGATCGCAAAGATAATTCGTAGGCGCGTCGGGATCCCAGGGGGTGGTGCACTTTATCAGACGACAAAGAGGGAGGCGAAAAAGTTGCAAAGCTGCGCCCGTTCGTAATTGGTTAATCAGGTACGATTAACGCTATCAGCGGTGATAAGCCTGGACAAAAGTAGCGGTTGCTGGAGCAACAGCAACGGCAAATAAAAGCAACAATCGATAGCGGCAGGGGGCGGACGGTAAACTCCGTGAGCCGATTCATAATTGAACCACTTCACGTGGAGCGTCGTCGTTTCCCTCCCTCCCATCCTTTTTACGAACTGAAACAAAGAAGCGAGCGGATTCGCGGAAAGAGGGTTGGGATGGCTCGCCCCTTACGCGGCGGCAAGAAAATGCAAAAATCCTCATTAGTGTTCCCGTAGAGCGGCATCAAAAGTAACGAGCGCCAGCTGCTCGGAATAAATAAGCTAAGAGAATAATCTGAAATACGACGGCAAAGAATCGTCGACGAAAAGCAACAGCAACAACGGTAGCGGTAGCAGGTCGTTGTCGAACGGCGGTTGCCCGATTCGCCTGGTTTTTCGAGGCAACAGGACTAAGGGAGGGTAGAATCGGACAGAAAAGAGGGTGGTGGATGCTGAGGGAGACAGAGAGAGAGAGAGAGAGAGAGAGAAAGAGCGACAAGAGAGAGGGAGACGGAGACCGAGACAGAGAAGGGCGTGAGAGAACGAGAGAAGGTTGCTGAGAGAGGGTTGGAGGGGAAAACGCGAGGAGGGGGCGAGAGGAGGCTGTGCTCGGGGTGCGGAAGAGTCAGTGCGCGGCGAGGCGCGCCAGCTGCCGCACGTCATGATTCTACCCCAGGTGAGCCACGAACTTACCCAGAAGCATCACAACAGCACGCTCTCTTCGCTACGAACCGGGAACCGCCAAAATTCGTGACTATACGCATACATTCCAAAATGATTGTCTCTCGCATCCGACCCACCCCCACCCCATCGATCAACCACCTCGTGCATGAGATCTGTGTGCGTGTGTGTGTATGCGTGTTTGTGTTTGTGTGTGTGTGTTTGTGTTGGATAAATCGTCAATTGATAACGTACATATGTTCACCCGTTTTGCTCGACAATGTACTCTCTTTTAAACTTTCCAACAAACACCAGCACGATACATCATATCACCAAGCATGATTTCTGTGTCTCGTATCACTCGCTCACGCTCCGCTCTATTTCTCTCTTCCACTGTTTCAACTCCGTGTCTCTTTCTCGCGTCCATTTCGAACTAGTATCCGTGACCGCGACGGACAGGTGGTAGCGGCGGACGAAACATTCGGACGGATGATCGCGGTCGAGCGTCCGTCGGGACACGGAGCTCCCTGTGTACGTGGCACACGACCGTGCACCACGGGCACGCACAGCATTACGATCAAGTGAAACACGCTGAGACCACAAGACGAACCAAGTGGTTGCTGCGTGACAACGCATCGTGCGATTAAGGTGTCGATGCAAATCAATTTCCCCGAGCTACGCAGTGGACAAACAGAGAAGGGGCCTCTGCTTCGCGCCACCTTCGCCGGGTGGTTCAAGTGTCGTGTAAACGGGCAGCGAAACGAGAATACGGAAGGGAATAGGAATCGTAGAGAAAGAGAGAAAGATACGTTTACCGTAGGTCAGGTTGACCAAGCTGTTGTTGTTTTCCAGTGACGGCTACTCCGTCCGATTGAACTTTTTTAACGACTCCCGTTAGAGCTCTCTTTTACGACGAGCCGCCGCGTACCTGGCGAGAACAGCGGCAGGGAATGTTGTGACAACGCGAGCCACCCTATCGGTTTCCACCAGGGCTGGAGAGGAACAAGCGCAAAGTGATTTTACACCGTGCAAACAAACTTTATTTCTCGATTCACTTACGACGGACGCTTTGTTTGCCCGCGTAATTGATAGCCCGTCGAACGTGAATTAATCTTTTTTCCGCGCTACCAAGCGTGACGGGGACCTCCGCCGGCGAGAATCTCAATTTTCGCGCGTCAAGATTAAGCTTTTATGCATATCCAAGTTGTCCATCAGAACACCCGGATGCGTCTATCCGGGCACGCGCGCGCGGTTTCTTAGCGATGACACTTTGATATTCTGCTGACCTACCCGGTGGCAAGCTTATACCGTTCGCGTCTCAACTTCCTCCTCTGTATTTTTTCGTCCCGTCGAACAAAACAGTCTGCCGATCGACCGATTAACCGAGCCGACTTCGAGAACAGCTTAACGCGGCCTACCTCGAGCCGAGCTCGCAACAGGTCCTCGAGCGATCCGCTCGTTATATCGTCTTAATTGCGCTAATTTATTCGGCTGACCTATTTGTTCGATTACCACTCGCTCCCCTTATTTTTCCGATATCAACGAGAGCGCGCGATCGTTCCAAGGTTTCCACGACCGTACGAATAAACAACTCTAATATAACGATTTAGAAGGTCGGCCGTCAAGCTGCCTGAGATATTAAAAGTGCTTTCCATGCGAGCAACGTGTGTGACAGGCAACGTGTGGAGGAAAGGCTGCGGCCCCGGAAAAATGAATGTCTTCAACGACGCCGGGAACTCAATTTCGCGGCGGGCCGTCGAAAAGGGAAGTGTTATGAAAAGCGACGAGGCCAGTGACGAGACAAGCGATGCCTGTGAACCCGTTGCCGGAGGAAAACCTGGAGATTCCCGAAAATTATACCTAACCGTCAGCCGTGGACGCGTTTAAGAGACTCGGATCGAAGTGTCGGCAGAATAAGAGAAGTTGAACTCCGTCTAGGAGCAGTTTGTCGATGAAATTTAATCGTCCACGCAACATTTCATTTCGGAGTCGCATAGCAAGGCCACAGATTCTTCCTCGACCGAGCGATTCCAGTGGAACTCGAAGACTACCAACTCTAGACCGTTTGCCCCTCCTCGAAGGGAACTTGCAATTGATTCTCCGAAAAATTCGAGAATTTTATCGACTTCCTTTCATTTCGATGAACGACACCGACTCTCTTCGATCATCATGCTCTCTCGGAGCTGCTGGACACTGTCTTCGATTCGACCGAAGAAGAAACCGATGAGTAGTTCAATTCAACTACGAACGCCTATTTTCCGCTTACGTATTCGTCGAAGTTTCGCGGTACCGTTTACGAGTGTTGTGTTCTTCGAAAAAACGACGTTCGGTTGTTCAGTGAAAAGATTCGCGAGGGCTCGATCCAGCCCGTGAGAAGATATTCGCGAAGCAACAACGTTATCGATACCGGCTTTCGATCAACGCTTCGAAAGGGGCTGCCGAGAAAAATGTAAATTGTTGGAGGCGGATCGAGGGGTAGGAAATCGCGCGCGTCGAGGCTGACCTCGTCTACATAAACCTGATTCCCCCGGTCGATTCGATTTCATAGAGGCTCTGGAAACGCTATCAAACACAGAGGGAGATTTCGCTTCGTCGGGATGGAAATATTTTCGAGGGTGTAACGATGGCTGCCGAGCTTCCGAGAGCTTTCCAAGAGGGTGCACAGTTGCCCCCCAGCCCGATTATGACTCCGTTGCTCGACGAAACTCGAACTCGGGGACCATAACGAAGTCAAAAAAAAAGAAATCGTGTCGGCGACGAAAAGTGTTCGGTCTCCTTTATCGCATCGATATCTCTCGAAGCTTCCACGTTAATATCGTTGAAGGTGCTCCCGATCGAACGGCGAAGGATACAAAGGAGAGAAGAAGTTCTTCGTACGATACGCATGAAACGTGAACGATATTGCCGGGGGAAAACGTAGCTGAATCTGAAAAAAAAAAATACAAAAAACGTCGATTTCGAGGGATCCAATTTGATCCAACTCTCTAGGAATGCCGGGCGGAAAGGAAATAGAGTTCGAAAAGAAAATCCCGGAGCCCGATCCGAACGAAAATCGGAGACGTTGAGCGAGCCTTTCAATTTTCGTCGCTAAGCGGTGAAGAAGAAAAGGGATTCCAATTCCATGGAAATTACCCGCGTCAACCTGCTGCCGTGTCGTGAAAAATCGCTTCTCCTTCCTCGATCCCGGTCGAGGCGAATAATTATCCAGCTCCCGTTGCGAGCACACAGTGGTGGCAAGTCGTTCCTGCTATTGATCGCGCATGCCACGCGATTTAATCGTAACGAAGTCACCCGGAGGAGATGCTCTGGTAATCGAGGTCCGAAGGATTGGTGCGCGAAATCGAGTGCCAGAACAAAACGTACAACGTACGCCTGGGAAACGATTCTCAAACAGCGAGGACCCCGGTTTCGTCCACGTTCGATCCCAGTTCGAAACGGTTTCGAAGAGAGCCCGAAAAGAGGGCTGTAAAGCCAAGCGAGCAAACTCCATTTTTCTTCAAGCCTGATCCTCAACGGGGGTCCGAACGCCGAGAGAGGCGTGACCTCGCCCCTTATCCCGGGGTAGGAAACAATCTCTTTGTAATTACAAAGCGGCTGTTCAATATTTTTTTTATGGAGCACGCTGACTCCGGAGAAAGACCTCTGTATACCCTCGGCATCCCAATCACGGTTGGTTTCCTAAGGATTTACCAGCTCGATTCACCTTACATCTTCGATTTTATCCGTTTCATCCAGGTCTTCCCGGTGCCGGAGGGTGGCAGTGAAATCTACGACAATATAATCGACGCGTTCCCTTCCATCTTCTTCTCCTTTCCGATAAGTTCCACCGAATAGAGGCCTCGTTTCCGATCCGCGGGCCGCAAAGTGTTTTCTGGGGGTTCGCTGAGATTTTTTTTTTCAATCGCTACTTTTAAATGCGTTAAATATCTACGACCATGTAACAGACGCGGTTTCTTCCGTTTTCTCTTTTTATTTTCGATACGTTCCACCGAATAGAGGCCCCGTTTCCAATCCGTGGATTGCGAATTCTTTTCCACGGGAGCCACCGAAGTTCTCTTTAATCGCAACGTTTACATACGTTAATTGTCCCGAAATAGTTAAACATCGGATTGAGCTTGTATTCCGGAATTGCTATTTTCAACGCGTTCTCTTTATCTTATTAATGGAAACGAGTATTTTATATGGGAACGAGAGGTCGCAGCTGTTTGGTTACCATAAAAGCAAGTCCAAACTCGAAAGAGTTAAGGAAACAACGAGACAGAGGATTGTAAAGCTCGCGAATGCAAAATGTGGACGACGAGGAGGAGTTGAACGACCGAGAAAGGCTCTGTCTATCGGAGGGCGGTTTCAAGGCGGTCGCCATTTCGGGAACGACCTGTAACTCCACTTATCTCGCATAATCTAACAGATTATCTGTCTGGGCAGCGATTGCACGCAAACTGCTTCCGGTTAGAAGAGCAAACGGTCCGCGCCTGTTGCGCGCTCGAGCCGCGACTTTGCTATCAATTACCGTGGATGATAGGCTGACGTTCCCAAACAACGCTCCCTGATGAGTTTTCTTAATCACGATTCTCGCCTCGTTAACGAGACTTCCGCGTAATTATTTCAGCGATAAGCATGAAGATATATTTCACGCGAGTTATATGCACGTACCCTGTTCAACCGAACTTTCTTTCGCTTTTACACGAAAACTTGGCCCGTTTCTCTCTCTCCGTTGAACCCGATTCGATCCACCATCGATTTCTTTCCAACGATCTTGGTCGAATCTGGACTAGACTCGAGTGTTAAGCTCTCGCCAATGCTCTATCGTTGCTTCCCATTCTGGTTATTAACCCTTAACGAACGAACGCATTTTTCTGGAACAATGACCAGTAGTAGATCGACAGATTTTTAAGGAATTAATTGCTTTATTTCCACAGTGACAAAAAGTGCACGATTAATATCGTTTCATTGGATTTTATGAACATTTTCAGTAATAACAAGTATACGAACAAATATGTATCCATATAAAAGGATACTTTTTTTAGAATATTTATAATGTCGTAATGACATTCGTTCGTTAAGGGTTAAAGCGCATATCCGTTTACGCATCCGTTTATCTACGCATCACCCTGATGTTTGCTCTCTGTTCAATGTATCGTATCTGTGTCGTCTAGTTAACATTTATCGTTCTATTATCGTCTAACCGAGCATGAATTTTCGACCGCCTTCACAGATGTTTAAACCGTTGCGTGATGTTTCCGAAGAAAATTAGATTCTTGCGACAACAAGTTAATTTCTGCGTCGAGATAGTTAATAAACAACGGGCGTCAGGTAGACCTCGGATTATCGCGATCACAGTCGATGTTAAGACAGGCAAACTCTGGTTCGAGTGTATAAGCCGAATAAGACCGTAGCCGTGGGATCGCCACCGATGTTAATCCTAATTAATTTGGATGGCTCCTCGAAAACTTTCCGATCGGATCGCCCGCGGACCGCGTAAACCCGATAATATTTTCAAGCGACCCAGACCCGTCGGGTGACCTTCGAAAAATGTATGCAGCGAACTTTGAAACGGTCGAGAACACTTTGATCAAATGTGAACGATAGTGTAGAAAAAAAGTTCTTAAGATTATTTATTATTACTAATATGAATAATGGCAGAAATAAACAGTATACAATAAATTCTAATTCAACTCTGCCACGCGACTCTCTGTTTAATCTTCAACTTTTTATATAACTCCTACATATCAAAAAAGTGGTTAAATGACGTTTTTCTCGCAAAATGTCACAATTTCTGAACTAACACAATATAAAGTATCAATATTGTAGAATAAAGGTTCTTAATATTATTTATTATTATTAATATTAATAATGGCAGAAGTAAACAGTATACAGTAAATTCTAATTCAACTCTGCCACGCGACTCTATGTTTAATCCTCAGCTCTTTATAAAACTCCTACATATCAAAAAAGTGGTTAAATGCCGTTTTTCTCACAAAATGACATAATTTCAGAACTAACACAATATAAAGTATCAATATTGTAGAATAAAGGTTCTTAAGATTATTTATTATTATTAATATGAATAATGGCAAACATATACAGTATACAGTAAATTCTAATTCAACTCTGCCACGCGACTCTATGTTTAATCCTCAGCTGTTTATACAACTCCTACATATAAAAAAAGTGGTTAAATGACATTTTTCTCGCAAAATATCATAATTTCTGAACTAACACAATACACAGTATCAATACTATAGAATAAAGGTTCTTAAGATTATTTATTATTAATAATATGAATAATGGCAAACATATATAGTATACAGTAAATTCTAGTTCAACTCTGCCACGCGACTCTCTGTTTAATCTTCAACTTTTTATATAACTCCTACATATGAAAAAAGTGGTTAAATGACGTTTTTCTCGCAAAATGTCATAATTTCAGAACTAACACAATATAAAGTATCAATATTGTAGAATAAAGGTTCTTAAGATTATTTATTATTATTAATATGAATAATGGCAAACATATATAGTATACAGTAGATTCTATTTCAACTCTGCTACGCGAATCTATGTTTAATCCTCAGCTCTTTTTACGATTCTACAACTCGGTTTTCTATTCGACACTGGTCCCTTTTCTGTTTCGAGGAAGCCCTTATAGGCCTTTTCCTCTTCCCACTCCGCGTTTGCTAGACAAATTAACGTAATGGCGACCGCTCAAATCACTAGCACACGGTGGACCGTCCAGGGATTAATTCGAACGACCTCTAAAATCTCCGAAACTGTACATGCTCGAGGTTAGATCGATAGATCTTCGATCGAGAGCACACCGACGCTCGAGACAGCCATTGAACCTTGCTAACTAAAGCCCGTTGTTGCACACCGTTCTGTGTACTCTAACACCAAGTGTCGGGCCGTTGTGTTAGATCCGATCGTATACCTTCATCATTGATACCATTGAGGACTCCCGTCAATCGAGAACCCTCGACAGATCCTCTTTGTTGCCCTTTGTGTCCTGGCGATCGTTCTCCGATCCAGGACCTTTTTAAACGCCACGTTTGTCAGGCACGATTACTCGCGTTCATCCATCACACGATCTTTCAGTCTCTCTTTAGGTAAATCACAGGTGTGGCTGAATAAATCGAATAAATAGAACATTCTCAAATGTAGCAAAGCGTTTCGTTCACGGAACGATAGAGAGGCAAAAGTGTACAGATAAAATAGCTTACGAATGATAAAGCATAGGAAATTTCGTTTATTCAAATGGGAATTAAAAAGACTGAGAGTTTGTTTAACCCTTTGCGCTCGAAAGGTGATTCACGATAGTCAAATGGTACTTGATCTGACAAACGTCTGAATGCGAACAGTGGTGTTTAGAATTTTGGTATTATCTATCTGAATTGAATAAATTTTGCTACAAGTAAATTCTGGTATTGTTTGATTCCAATCCTTTATACTTGGAAACTTCTGAACATGGAGAATCGCCTTTCGAGTGCAAAGGGTTAAATATTTGTGTATTCTGTATCTTTCTCGCCGTTAAATTTCATAAGAACTATTATCGGATGACACTCTGTCGGAAGAATAGAATATCTGGATACGATATTTAGATAATAGACGTTCATAGTGCACGAGCTACTGTTGTTCAAAATTGTCTACGATGTGGTTCAAAATGAAGTAGTTACTTAAATTATGCATTGCCTTGTGTAACTACAAATTTATACCTCTTCTTATTTAATTTTGTAACAATTATGCGTACAAGTACTGGTTTATTTAAACAAGAAATCTATGTTTCCTAAATTTTATTATATCATTCTCGCATAAAGTTATTTTCTACTATATTTGTATTCGAATAAATGTCCCTCTTTCTATTATTACATCAACCACATGAGAAATACAAACTTCTGCAATGAATCTCAATGCAGCAACACGCGCACAGAAGTGTGTAACTCATACGCACTTCGAAATTATTTGAAAAATTTCTGCTTTCTGTGTAAAACTACAATTATTTCGCATCCATCGAAAATCACGCGTTTCTCGGTCACTCGTTCATCTCAAATATTCTCCATTCGCTCTCTGTTCACACTTATATCTTATTTTACTCACCGAAACGCTGTTCCAATCTGCTCGAAATAATCTTGCATCTCTGTAACATCCTCGTTCCGTGAATTTCGTGTTTTATCACACGATTACGTTTCCTTCGATGTTCCAAACCAGCCTTCGTCGTTCCCCTCGGACGACGAAACTCGAATCGAACTGGAGTAGCTTCTCCCGTCCAAAAGTCATTTTCCATCGCCTCCTCCTTCTTCTTCTTCTTCTTCTTCTTTTCTGGCTTTTATGCTCCCTTAATGATCTCTGTGATCCGAGTAGCTCGCAATAGCGGGGAGTGAAAGGTCAGTACGCCCTGAATCCGAGTAATTTGCGCTCCCTGCGAATCACATATCGAAATCCATTGAATCGTCGATATCGTTTCAATCAATAAAATGAACATTCCGGATGGAAGTCTGTTAACGCGCTAATTTGCTCCCGACCCGTGCGCTACTTCCTTTTCCCCCTTCGAAACGTCGATTTTTTTTTAATTAGAGAAAATTAAAACGCTACTGCTTTTATACACCGTTGATGTATATACGCGCGAGTATCTTGCGATAAGCAATTTCCCGAGAATCATCAGAAGGAGATCGGGATTAGTGTTTTACAATTTCTTTTTTCCTTTGTGGATGAAGATATGTATTTTTGCGGCGTTCGTCTGTTTGTTTAGAGATACTTTGAAATTGAGATACTGAAGCGAAAATGTTCGCGGAAATGATTAATAAAAGGATATCGTTTAGTTATTAACTACACAAATAGGGATTTTTCCGACAGATACGTGACTGCTTTTAACCCTTTGCACTCGAGAGGTGATTCTTAGTCGTCTAATGATACCAACTTCAAAAATTAAAAAGTTCAGAATATTTACTAAGATATTTACTAAGATTCGCCTATATTATACGTCATTTAGTTTAGTTAAGTCGTATTCTAAAATTTACATGTAGGACTATTTAATCTTTGAGTCTGACTAATAAACAAACTAGCTGAAGTCTGAAAATTTTCGAAACTATCATTTGATGGCTAACAGTCACCTCACGAGTGCAAAGAGTTAAATCCTCAAATATGTGGAATTTATATAGCGGTTGCCATGTTAAAGGGATGGCTTCCCAGAAGAATTTCAGTCATATTTTACCGTTTATCTGTTCTATCTCGGGTCGTTACCGATGGGTTGTGGATGGAAATAAAAATGTTAAACTTCGTGTTTTTCGTTCGTTACGAGCATTATTAGATCACCTCGATATATTTGGAAAACGTATTTTTGGAAACTTATTTCTAATCGACGAAAACACTTTCATCGATCAATAGTTTCAACGAAGACGACGACACGTATGCGTAGTAAATGCAAATTCTATCTTTTTTGCGGTTTCTCATTAAAACCTGACGTTAGACCATGCGTGTGATTTCCCATGAACAAGTTTAAGAAACAAAATTTGAGCAACGAGATATTAAATTAAATAATTGTTTCGCTTGAATTGAAAGATAGCAAAATAACGACACCCTAAAGCAGGAAATTTGTTTTTCTCTAACTGTTACACTTTATTTATGGCTAACTCGGGCAAGAAATTAAATCGTTGAAAACATTTTACGTGGATCTCTAGAGAATAGATTCAAGAATGCCCATGCAAAATTTTGTAATAATCGGTAGTGCTTTGCTCAACTTACAGTGTATACCATTTCGGAAAAATGGTGGCTTTAAGAAAACCGCATTTAAAGTTTCCACAAGCACGGAAAGTTGCCGTACTCTGCTTACATATTCAACGACTTAAAATAAGTTTCAGTTTGAACTTCGACTTCATCGCCATCGACTCGAATTTCGAACTTGTATCTTACCTTTAGGATCATTTATATATTTATGATAAACATGAGAACTTCGATTTTTTTGAACCTGCCACAACAGTGGTCTAATCCCTTAATACCGTCGATTATAATGCAAACTGGTTTACAGACACATTTTAATTGACAAATTACATTTATGAAAAATTATAAAATTGTGAAACAGTATCGAGAAACTCGAAATTTATCAAGAAATTAAAATTATAAAAGAAAATACAGAGCTGAACGATAATAATGATATTTATTTCTTATAAAATTATACAGAAATGTAGGAAACAATTAATAAAAGATTATATATTTTAAAATAGTACAAAAGAGAGTTAGGTTACAATTACATGAACATTGCGCACGGAATGAACAAAGGATGGACGTCTTCTATATAATAAAAAAAACAACATCTCGTGACAAAATCGTTTTTACAACAACTCCGTTTCGCTCGCTCACGATCTTCTGCCCTCCGCGCAGGCAGTGCCGCCCCACGAAATAATTTCGCCACTAAACCTTCATAATCTTAAATCCTAATTAGTATAAATAAAACTTAATAAATCTATGGGTAATTTCTGGCTCCTACAGAAAGAAATCGTTTTATTTCGCTGTCGTTCACCAATTTTGCTGTGCACACAAAATAGCTGACATCCAGCCGCAAATTGAAAACCTCTTTTAAGGGAGATAATTAGATGGCCTATTTTTAGGTGGGCCAGTACACAAATCGCTATCCCAGTTCGGACGAGTGCCTCGCAATTTCCACGATCTTCGGAGAACGAGACCGTGCCGAGGGAATGTTAAGTAAACATTCATTACGATCTCCGCGAGGATTATCCCCCCGGTTCAACCGACGGAGCACAAGCGATATTTCACTTTGGTCGATAGTTCGGTGTAGCTATCGCGTGGGAACGTTGCACACGAATTTTCGTATCCGGGCCGGAGGAGTAAGTCGTTCACCGTGATATTTATTGGTATCGCGGAGAATCAGGATCCAATCAGATCGTAAATCGAGGCTGACGGTTCCCCAGGTCGGATCGTTCCGTTTTTCAGGCGATTCCCTTCGATTTTCACCGGCAATGACAAAGCTCGCGAAGCGAATCGATTCGTTTAAGGCGCGCCTCCGTTGCTGTTCGCGAACAATTAACCGATTATTCTTTCCAGTGCATCGTCTGTTCCCGACTGTTCGCAATAAGTTACTTATACGTTTGTCGTCGACGTGTTTCTCCTTCCGGAACGTACGATCGGTTTCACTGTTTCATCAATTTCCCGATCGTTGACCAATTTCCATCAACAAGTGTACGTAGAGCGGTGGACAAAAGTTTAACACTATTCCTACCACAACCGGTCAAATTACAGTTTTTAAAATTTTGATTAGAATTTCATAGGTACAACGTAACTGAATCGCCTTTACACGTTAGACTTTTTCTCAAATATACGTATAATACATTTTTCAAAATTCACTTCTTTTTTCATTGTTTATTTTTTGAGAAAAATTTGTAGTCTGCCTTACGTGGAAATGTCGCGGTAAGAATAGGTATACGTGAAGCGTCGGTAGGAATAGTGTTAAGACCAAAGGGTCAAAGAAAGTAAATTAATTAATTAATAATCCGTATTTTTATGAAGACTCAAAGGGTTCCATACCCGTTAATAAAGCTATTATTATTATTATTAATCAAGCTATTATTATTATTAATAATAAACAACGGTATAAATAAAATTTGCATTCTATGCTAATCGATAAACAGTGTTCTACCATAATGTTAAAAATGAATAGATAAACAATATTTGCGAATCATAAAATTATAAACAAAATTTGTATACTATGCTAATCGATAAATAGCGTTTTATCATAATGATAAAAATGAATAGATAAACAATATTTGCGAATCATAAAATTATGTTTTATATCGTCCTGTCCGTTTTAAATTTTTGTCCATGGTTATAGTTACTTAAATCGCCTCCACTAAAACTTGAACGAACAACTCTTTGGTTTACACATTATCAGTCGACATTTTGACGCCGCCATATATTTCAGGCAATACGATTAAGCAAAAGGATTTAAATCTGTGTTACTTTGGAAAATTCTTCGGTCGAAAATTTAACAAATTGTGAGAAACTATTGTCGATAATCACGGTGATAACTTTGAATCGATAACAGAATTAACGAGGAATTTAATGTAGGTATAATTCGTGAAGTAACTCCAAACTTTCCGAATAGAATGTCGGCCATTCAGAATCGGTAATTCTTTTCATCTATCTGCTGTAGACTTCTGTATAATACAATGATAACCGAACTTTATCAGGACAAGAGTCATATTCGTCTGTCAGAAATACTGGAGGGTCGTATCTTTTATTGCGGCAGTATTTTACATAGGTACTGCATTGCCGTGAGCAATGTGAAAATATTGGGACGGGTCTTACATTTATAGGGGAGGAAACAAGAAATTCTGTGTTGAATTTCTGTCGAAAGGGAATACGCCAAAGATTACAAATTTGGTCCTTTTCATATGAAAGCTCGTCAATGTATTTGTAAGATCGTCGTAATTAAAATAAGACTAAACATGGCATAAATTGAATGATATTTAATCAGTTGGTAAACGATGCATGCTTAGTATCGTCCGCTAAATGGCTGAGTATCATTCAAATTATGTGGTGTTTAATTTCATGCAGAATTGGTCAGTAATCAACTACATTTTGATGATTGCTATAATTGATCACCGAAATCAATCATAATAATCATAATCATTAACCGTGTAATTATTGCACGGAGTAATTTGGTAATCTTGAATATTAATCGTTCATTGCAATAACTAGAGTGATTAACGCATATTCCTTACAGTAATACCTGAAACCGAATGTAAGGAGAAATATGCGGTTAACACTATTCCTACCACGATCGGTCAAATTACCGTTTTTACAATTTTGATTAGAATTTCATAAATACAACACAATTGAATCGCCTTTAAACTTTAGACTTTTCCTCAAATATACGTATAATACATTTTTCAATAGCCACTTCTTTTTTCATTATTCATTTTCTGAGAAAAATTTGTAGTCTGTCTGACGTGGGAATGTCGCAGTAGGAATAAGTACACGTGAAGTGTCGGTAGAAATAGTGTTAATATCGAGTGCCTTAAATGTGTAAATATAATAATAAATATGTGTCGTCGAAAAAGTATTCACAATTACGTTTACTATCAAAATGTGATTAATGATTACTTATCAATCGGTAATATGACGGTTAATATGATTTTAGATTAGGATTACGTTTTGCCCAGCTCTGATCTCGTGTTAATCAGGACAATCTGACAAATACGACGCTAACATTTTTATTCGTAAAAAAAAATCTTCGTTTCATTAGTATCGTTTCATCGACACAAGGTGATTGACTGGTGTCATATATTTCAGTGAAATATCGAGCACCGCGATGGTTCCAAGGGCGAATCTTCCCTAACAGCGGGGATAAACTTTTCACATTTATCGCGGGAATATTACAATAGCACTTATATGGAAAAGAAATCCCACACGACAACACCAGACGCGTACGTCATACTCCAGTTTCTTTTCGATAGATAATTCAACGTTGTAACACTGCCTAAAAACTACTTCTCCCTCGAAATCGCGTTAACCTCTTAAGTTAGGCGCGCACTATAGTGGTTTTCGCGAATATCATCTCTTTATATATCATACCCAATTGTATTATTAATTATTAAATAGTGAATTGTAAAAGTTAAAGAATGCGTAATACATTTTGAAGAAAATTATAATTTAATCGTCAAATATTTCATTCCAATGTACTCGCGTAGAGAACGACGTAATCCGTCACATATTGCAGTGCTGTACCGTTTATGCGTAATTCGCGTCAAACTCCGCCGTCCAGGGAATAGACCTCGCGCACAATTCAGCCGGGCCTAAAAGGTTAAATATCTAGAAAAGTTGCAAAGAAAGAGTCACCACTTTTGGTATAACAGAACATTTACGCAATACGGATATTTTGGAATTATGCATCAATTTGTCACGATTATAACAAACGAATAGATCGCGTCGCGATCATAACAAATTTGCGAACGCCTTGCAACTTACGCATCTTTTCAAATCCAACGTTCGATGAACTTTACGAATCGTCGCGTCGCGCCAAATTCCCAATACGACGATTCGTCCCGCTTCCTCTTTCTTCCCTTTCTACGTCTCATCAGATCGCAATCAGGATAAACGGGATTTAATTACGACCACCGGAACAGACCGGAACCCTTTCATTTTTTGTTCTCCCTCTGCCCACCCACTACAACTGCGCTCGCTTTCCGTTCTCCTGCCCCCGTTGCACCGTTTCACAACGGAAATTTGTTTCGTCCCGCGAGAACAATTTTTCCGGCCATGGAAAACGCGTCGGTTCCTTTTTTTTCGGCCGCCTCGCAGTCGGCTACGCGCTTAGATTGATGAAGGGAGAGTGGCTCGCGCCGATCGAACGAGACGAGCCTGGCCCCACGGTGTTCCTCTCTCTCTGTGCACACGCGAATTGGAATTTCCACGGGTATTTGTACGCACGGAACGTTGGTTAACGCGACGGTGGAAAGGTAATAATAGAATAAGCGGGAGTTCCAAAGCTGATGGTCATACAAGGTACAATTCCCTAATTAATCGCCAGGAAACTCCGTTTTCGCGGCGTGTTAAGAACGGGGGCATTGTTTTAACGAGCCAAAACGTACAGAATTCGTACAATGATGTGTACGTATACGCGCATACACGTGTACAATGTATGTATACCAATGCAGAGTTGCATTAACGTTTAGTCGGAAACAAAGGAGCCTCTAACCTTCGCTCGTCCCAATTGTTTGCCGTTTAATTAACCCTTTCGCCTCGGCGGTCCAGTCCGCCGAAGTGTTGTCACTGAACAAGAACGCGTGGGTTTTGTATATATGTTTTTATAAATCTTAAATAACAGCTGTGCTTAATAAAACAATCGTTGCTCTAATATAACAAGCATAATTTATTATATTGGGTGATCGCAAAAGTTCGCGCCTGATTTTGATAGATGGTAAAGCGTGCACGGTTGACTGTTCAATTATTTGTTCTACAATCATATTATTAACCGACAGTTACAGTGGCTCCAACAAGTATTCGTACACTGTATTATAATGAAATTCATCTACCTCTGAAATTCTGATTTTAATGAAACTTTATGAAGTGCACAGAACATGGTGTGTCCTGCGTGGAGTAATTTTTTTGACGGCAAAATACCTTTTAAGGGGGCTGATAACGAATCTCAAAGTTTCAGCGATTTTTCACGCTTTGAGTTCAAGCTTTTCTGGGTTCTTTTTTTATGACAGAACGATAGAATACGATAGATTAAAAATTAAACATTTTCTATTTGAAAGGTTTTACTTCATGAAGTACTATTACAAAGTTATCTTTAAAAAATGAGAGAAAATTCAGAAACTTCAACGGTGGTTTCACCCCTTTAAGTTTGTGTTTAGATGAAAAGAAAGGATTAATTTATACGTATACCATTACGATTTACATACCCACAAAATTTTATTCAATACTTCTATCAGTCTCAGAATTTCAAGGTTAAACGAATTTATTTGTGACATAGCATACGAATACTTTTTGGAGCCACTGTATCTAGATGCTTCGTAATTCCACGTAATATTAAAAACAAGTACATTATTGACTAATAAATACTATTTTTTATGAAAATGTGTTGCCATTCATTTTTAGTCAAATCGGGCAGATACTTTTGCAATTACCCAATAAGATATTAGTTCTAATAACATTAGACCAATTAAAATTTACATATTCTTAGGTACTTATATATTTACCAGATGCCAAATATGTGGATGCCGGATATATTAGGCGCTCGAAGCGAAAGGATTAAACGAGTGTAATAGCATAAAGTTGGCTCGAACAAGCCGGAGCAATTTTGCCGGGCAATTATTTATGGGGGCACGCGTTGCGCCGACGATTCTCTATGGTGGTAGTGAAATTGAAACTGATTCCTGAAGTGTGATCTGAACGTGAAATTGTAATCGTTGGCTGGCAGGCTATATGAGCGGATTAGGAAATCTAGATCAAGGCTTCTTTAACGTGATTTAAAATTTCCTTACAATTTACAATTTAACACGTTCCCTGCCAAGCTGTTTTTTTTTTATACCAAATGTCATTCTGTCTGTTTGTGAGCAAAGAAAGTATTTTTTGGTATAAGTAACTATTAATATAACACAGAATATTGCTGAACACCGTTAAACAGCATCTAATAACAGTACCAGCAACTATTTTTATCTCTTTATTTCTTAACGAGAAAAATTTATGTGACATAGAAATGAGCTTTAACCCTTTGCACTCCGTTGTCCTCTCTCAGGGGATAATTAGAATTTATTAGTGATTCCGGAGAATCAACTTATCCCAGCGCAACCTTTTCAGAAATGCATGTTTCTGTGAAGTTTTCTACTAAAATGGCACAAGATATCAAATCAAAATATGGTACAGTTACCAAGATATATATAAAAAAAGATAGTGATTTTGAGGAACCGAAAATACGTCCATCCAATACGTTCGAGATGACGCCGAGTGAAAAGAGTTAACGTGTATCGAAAACAGTACACATGGCTCTATCTGATACTACACGATCATACGGTTGTGTATGATTGAGTGGAATCTGTATGGCACATCTTAATTTTAAAAGCACAAGAACGACAATTCTTATAGCCAACAACAAAAGTCAAACGTGATCTTTCGTATCCAAGTTTAAACGACACCCCATGGGATTGTTGAAGCAGTTTTTAACAAAGTTTATTTCGCTCCGAGAGAGCTAACCGCACTGAACATCTGTGTGTATTAGCCGAAAAGGCAGAAATAACGCGCGGCTGACTAAAAGGCTCGATATACTAAAACGACGCTACTTAATAATAATTGTAATTTATTCACGGGTATAAAAACCGCTTTGGTAACCGCGAAGCTGTGCAGATTGATCAACACGAAACTTTATAAGACGATAACTGCCTTTAGGAGATTAGTTACGCTCGAAGCTCGCACAGAATTCGAAAAAAGTTCCACGATTTGCTGAACCTAGTGTTAAAAATATGGGTTCAGAGCATTAAATTGACCAAAGAGCGTTTTACGGTTTTCCTCGTGTATAAAGCTATCCGCGACGGATTTAAAGCGAATTTCGATAAAGTAATCGGACAATAGATTGTAGAATTACAAACGAACAGCAGATTAAATACAATTCGATAATACGGCTTAAACAATTAATCGTTAATCGAAAGCACCATCTATGGGCTTGTGTAACTTTCAGGTCACATTCTAATTTATTGACATATTAACGAACAATTTGTTTTTTTTCTCATGAGATGGTGTATACATATTAATTATATAATGTTGTATACCGTAAAATTGTTTAACACTATTCCTACCGACGCTTCACGCATACCTATTCCTATCGCGACATTCCCACGTAAGACAGACTACAAATTTTTCTCAGAAAGTAAACAATGAAAAAAGAAGTGAATATTGAAAAATGTATTATACGTGTATTTGAGGAAAAGTCTAAAATTTAAAGGCGGTTCGATTACGTTGCATCTGTAAAATTCTAATCGAAATTTTAAAAACGGTCATTTGACCGGTCATGGTAGGAATAGTGTTAAACTGGACAATTCTTTTTTCATCTGCATATATAGGATTATAATTTTCGATTTTCCGTTCCATCAATTTTTTTTATATGTAAAACAAAAATTCGGCCCATAGAGGGTTAAGTGAGTACCTAACAAGTTCTTCAGAGTGTCACATAAAATTTTTACATTTTATTACTCCGAGGAAGCCCATCGTCTTCCTCTGGATCCATCATTAAGCGGCCAGCAGCTCATCCCATCTCGTCTATCTCTCGGGGGATTTTTATTTAATGCAATTTATTTATAACTGTTTCGAGGCGCGCACGAATCCCGCTCGTTCTTTCGAAACTCGAGTTTTTACGCGAAACGTCGTACACCTCTTGAACGGGAACACCGAAACCCATTGTTGTAGGGAAGATTGATGAACGCTATAAACATACAGACCGTACGGAAACTAACGGCAAGTGACGCAGATGGATTGTTATCGAAATGTCCCTGTTCGGCTAATTATTTGCCTATCAGTCGCAGGGTAATCACCAGCGTTCCTGGTCGAACGTCCTCTCTGTTCCAATAAGCCGATATTACAGCCCCGACGTTCGCCCTCTACCGCGAATTACAAGCTTCTTCGTTGCTTACGAATGTCGCCCCGGCTAATTAATTAGCCCCTGATGGATCGCACAATCTGGTGCAGGCCACTTAAGCGGCCGTAAATTTCGCCACGCGGTAACGAGATGGGAAAAAGTGAGTAACGGCTTAAAATACGATTGAATTGGATTGAACTCGCGAAGCCACGAGTGTCGCGTTTGACGAGGGGAATTTCAACAGATTTCTAGAGGTAATTAGATCCGCGCAGGCAAGACGGATCCGAGTAAGTAATCCACTTTAACCGGCGGCAGAGCAATGTTTACCACAACGACTTAACGAACGCGTAATTCAAGCACCGTCTTGCAAAGAACAAATACAAAGCGACGATGTCTTAACCTTTCGTCTGTCTGTCTATTCGTTGGTCTCTTTTTGTCTCTTTGATCGTCGCATTCGTACTATGAAACGCGCACGTATAATGCTGCGCTGCTGTTGACAAAACGCTTTGTTATAGATCTTTTCGAAAATGCATTGAACGTGCTTTAACATCAAAATAAAATTGGAAAAGTGTAGATTACAGAAACTTGATTTCATATTGTTTAAGACAAGAAGACGGAAACCACGAAAATCGCACAAACTTATGGATCGGTCGAATAAATTTGTCGAAGTATTTATAGAATAATATTAAATTTATTAAACTGGATAAATTTAATTGAGAAGTGAAATACGTATAAATATCGTAATCAACTAAAAATGTTTATAGAATGAAATTAAATTTATTAACTTCGATAAATGTAATTGAGCAGTGAAATATGCATAAACATCGTAATCGATTAAAAATATTTATAGGATAATATTAAATTGATTAACTTCGAGAAATGTAATTGATCAGTGAAATACGTATAAATATCGTAATCAATTAAAAATATTTATAGAATAATATTAAATTTATTAACTTCGAGAAATGTAATTGACCAGTGAAGTACGTATAAGTATCGTAATCAACTAAAAATGTTTATAGAATAAAATTAAATTATTAACTTCGATAAATGTAATTGAACAGTGAAATACGCATAAATATCGTAATCGATTAAAAATGTTTATAGAATAATATTAAATTGATTAACTTCGATAAATGTAATTGACCAGTGAAGTACGTATAAGTATCGTAATCAATTAAAAATGTTTATAGAATAATATTAAATTATTAACTTCGATAAATGTAAATTAAACAGTGAAATACGCATAAACATCGTAATCGATTAAAAATATTTATAGAATAATATTAAATTATTAACTTCGAGAAATGTAATTGACCAGTGAAGTACGTATAAGTATCGTAATCAATTAAAAATGTTTATAGAATAATATTAAATTTATTAACTTCGATAAATGTAATTAAACAGTGAAATACGCATAAACATCGTAATCGATTAAAAATATTTATAGAATAATATTAAAATTTATTAACTTCGAGAAATGTAATTGACCAGTGAAGTACGTATAAGTATCGTAATCAATTAAAAAATGTTTATAGAAATAATATTAAATTTATTAACTTCGATAAATGTATAATTAAACATGAGTAATACAATAATAATACGTATGAAAAATATTATAGAATAATATTAAATTTATTAAACTGGATAAATTTAATTGAGAAGTGAAATACGTATAAATATCGTAATCAACTAAAAATGTTTATAGAATGAAATTAAATTTATTAACTTCGATAAATGTAATTGAGCAGTGAAATATGCATAAACATCGTAATCGATTAAAAATATTTATAGGATAATATTAAATTGATTAACTTCGAGAAATGTAATTGATCAGTGAAATACGTATAAATATCGTAATCAATTAAAAATATTTATAGAATAATATTAAATTTATTAACTTCGAGAAATGTAATTGACCAGTGAAGTACGTATAAGTATCGTAATCAACTAAAAATGTTTATAGAATAAAATTAAATTTTCAAACACTTTCAAATAATATTAATATTGTATTGCTTTTTATCATTAAACTGCGTTTTTGCTGAAGCAACAACGAGTTGTTACTTGTGTCGTTTCTTGTTGCTGCACGTTTCAAAACGTCTTCGATATATGGTGACTTATAGAAATACTTCATTCCTCTTGAAAGTATTAAAATTCGATTGATACTATCCATTCACGCACGCAGCGTTAAGCTCAGCGCTAACTAAATGTTTCCGTAGGTCATCGTATATTGAGAACATTTCGGACAAAATGTAGATTCGCGTAACGTAAGCCTTCGAATAGCGACCACGGTCACGTTCGAATGAAGTTTGCCCAATATTAATTTGACCGACAACACGCGAGTAGAACGAGCAGACCTCGCGCAACAAGTGTTTAGCATTCAGTTTTGCATGTAAAACTTAAAGTATATTGAAATAAAATAACGTACATATAATGCTCTGACATCGTACTGAGTGTAATATGAAAAAGAAATAGATACAGCTCAATTTTACCTACATCTTATTCGTGAAATTTAAATATATTAATTAATAATAATTAATGAAATATAAAATAATTTTAAGTAATTAAATATATTAATTATAGATTAATTAATATAGGACTAGCTGTTGCCCGCGTTTCATTTTTATATTGCTTCCTTCGAAATCGGTGGATTTTTAATCAAACTTTCATCCCTTATTTTATCGCCTTGGGGGTTGATTTTCCAAAAACCTTGAAACACGTATTTCTTTATTTCTAAGCAAAAATCTAAATACCAGTTTCCATAGTGGTTGCTTCAAAATCGGCGGATTTTCGAACACCCTTTTAACCATTATTTAACCCCCTAAGGATGGAATGTCAAAAAATCATTTCTGAGTGGATGCCTATTTTCGAACACCCTTTCAACTATTATTTAACCCCCTAAGGATAGAATATCAACAAATCTTTTCTGAGTGGATGCCTATTTTCGAACACCCTTTCAACCATTATTTAATCTTCTAGGGATGGAATGTCAAAAATCCTTTCTTAGTGGATGTCTACGTCATAAGATTAACCCATTGTCTAAATTTCACGTTTCTAGCTTCGGTAGTTTAGCATTTAAATGATGATGAATCAGTCAGTCAGTTAGGACATTTCTTTTTATATGTATAGATAAGACGCTTAACCCTTTGAGTGTTGAATACTCTAAGTGCTTCGATGGGACGGCACGCTATCACTGGAGACGGAGTATTGTTACTCGTACACAGACAATTGCGTTGCAGTAAGCGAAACATCGAAAAAATTGGCAAACGCATGTTTTCGTCTATGATCTCTACTAGCAACTTTCGTCAGACGCATATATATAGGAAAATTCTACTTTAATGATTTTAGTAGAACGAATGATGGGACTCAGGTGTGAATAAATAAAAGTGAAGTGATTAGAATATTAATAAATGTATATTTAAAACAATTTAACAGTAATAACTTAAACGACTTTACAACTTAGCAACTTCAACGTTCAGAATTACACTCTTTCTAGGTTCGCAGTCAAAACCATTCTTTCACGTTAGTCAAACACTTTCTGCCACACGCTCACATTTTCCCCGTCATATATTCTTCCAAACACTCGTTTCCTTTCATTCTAATTGTCAACCTTTCTCACTCGATGCACTCGGTCACGACCACCCAGAATTTCTCAGTCGCAACGTTCTCCCAAGTTCTCATTTTTCTCACCTTAGAAACATTCGAGTTCAAACATTCTGCGTTCACACGACAATCGCCCAACTCAAGCACTCTTCAGACTTTCCCAAACTCGCATCCACTCGACCGCATTCCTACATATACGCGTCCAGAGCACTCGAAAGGTAAAAATACGATAAATTGTTCCTCACCGAAATCGCTGCAAACATACAAAGTGCAAAAGGTTTGAAGGTTGTGTCACAAATCTACCTGTTTTCCACGGCTCTGGTCACGAATGACCAAGATCGCTCAGAATCCGTTTCCGAAAAGGATACCGCATTTCCACGGCTATTCCTCTAACGCGGGAGACCCAGTAACCGCAACCGCTTTCAGGATAACCAAAAAGCTCCCAAAATGGTTTTGCATATCGCAGTAGGGAATATTTGGTAAAGAATTTCAGCTAGAAATGAAGTTTGGGAAAAGGGTAGTCCAGCATGAAAATATTGAAACCCGACGGAATTTCTCTCGAGAAACGTTGCGAACGGACCTCGCTCGCGTTTCATTCCCGGTTTAAAGGGATACGCCATCTTGTCGGCGCACAGTAGGGCAGTTGTACGGTAAACACGGTAAAATGTCATCCAATACAATGTATTTACATCTATCCACTGTTGTATCCTGTCGTAGGCTGCAGGTTATTTTTTGTATATAAAAAAAAATACAACTTCGAACGCAATAAAGAACGAAAGTTTTATTTCGATATCAGAGAGCATTCGGTGTAGATGTACGTCCTAAGACAGCCCAAACTGTTTCTTTTCTTGTTCAGGGAAGTATTCGAGGTTTTCATAAACCTTAAAATGGAGGGGGGACGGGGTTCTTTTGGGTTAGTGGTCAGTAAGGGATGAGGTGTTACGAACAAGGTTCGGAAATGACTCAGGAGGGTGAAACCATCGGCCATCGAAGAAAGGATCCCGGGATGTTTATTGGAGGATGAGCAGGTAGTCTTAACTTAAGATAATGCTATGCGTTGGCATACAACACCACAGTGAAAAATATGATTCGTCGATAGTTAATGGAAGGATGGTTTAGTATGTCGGTTTATCGTTTGTCAGTTTCGTGAATTGTACGTTTCCTTTCAAAGAGATGAAAGGCTGAAACGATCTCTTCGAGAAAACGATGTCTTTCACTATTGAAGGCTGCAATGGAAGCGATATTCAACGATTCAATTTGAAACGATATCTCTGTTTCATTCAGTCCTGTGTATTGCAGCTTTGTCGAGGATTTTCATTTTAGTAAACCACTTTGACACAACTTTTTACACGTTTAATACTTTCAAGAAAATGGTTAAAAAACTTTTGAAAAACGTTTGAAAATTCTAAAGAAGGGCTTGCATTGAAACCGGGCGTTACCCACCAATGTTTATCCTAACGTTTGCTTCAATTAGGAGAAATTCAGAAGTTAGGAAAATAAGTTCCGTACGCAAAAGTCACCGAATTAATCTGCACACCTAATGTATTCTTTGGTGGGCCATAAAATTTTAATACCTAACAGGTTTATGCGTTTCGTGCGATAGGAAAGGTTAAAAGTCGCCGCATTAAAGTAAGAGCATTTTCCCTTGGCCATTCTGTGAGCGAAAATTTCGTTGGATTATCGTCCGGACTGGGTAAAGTTAGGAAACGAAAGAACCTGACGCAGTCGAGTCGGTTAATTCGGTAGGCCCTTAATTCTCTCGGCTCGGCTGGTCGATCGAGCGACCAAATAGACCTGGCTAGCAGGACTTTGCATGGTATAGGATTGAAATTTCTCTGGGACGGTTTTACGGTTTCACTGGGCCATTGCTGGCTCTTTCTTCTCGAAACCCCTTTCTTCTCCATCCCTTCGCGTGTCTGATTCAGGAAAAAAATTATATGGTTTTGTGACGCGTGGACCATCGGTAGCTCGCAACGTAATCGAAGTTTTTGGGGCAACAAAAATAATATTTGATACAACATTAAAATAAATGCAAGGGAAGAGTAAAATATTAATAGCTCAGTATAAGTACTATTTTATTTTATTTTATTTTATTTCGTAGCACAAAATTTTCTGTTAAACGTAAAACACTACAAGGATCTATCTCGTGCGACACTCAACGCGTTAATATTAAATCTGTCAATCGATCAATGTTATACAGTTCTGGTATACAGTGGCTCGCAGAACCAAGGCATATATTTTCTTTCGTTATATCTTCGAGTTGAGAATATAATAAACCAAAGATATAGGTGCACGATACTTGTTGAAGATAATAAACTAAGCTCTAACGCAAAAGTTTGGTAAATCCATGATTAAAGTTAATTCGACACAGTTTGAACGAGATTCGTAACAAGTGATGCGAACGATCCATTTGTTCAGAGACGAAAGAGCCCACCCTATGTACCATCGCGACCATTCTTTTTGTTACGCTTTCGTTGAAGAGCTAAGGTGCATTAAAAGAAATGCCACAGGTCTCTCCTTCATCGAGATAAAAGGGCCGTTACTTCTGTTTCTTTCCTTTGGCCCCTGGAAACAATTATTTCTTTTCTGGAACTAGCTGACTCAACGTTAACATGCGAACAGGCCAAAGTTTGACTCTTGAATCTAGAATAAGCCTGAAGCACCGGCCGCGATCCTCGAGAAGTGCATTCATATTTCAGAGGCGCGAGAAGTTGTGTTCCACTCGCGGGAACAGTCGTAATTAAAACACTCGCTGGGAAATAAACAAGAACCGCTGGACAGTGAAGTGGCATGCAAGTTCATTATATATATTGTAGAGTAAAGGTTCTTAAGATTATTTATTATTTTTAATATGAATAATGGAAAAACTATACAGTGTGCAGTAAATTCTAATTCAACTCTGCCACGCGACTCTATTTTTTAATCCTCAGCTCTTTATACAACTCCTACATATCAAAAAAGTGGTTAAATAACGTTTTTCTCACAAAATGTCATAATTCCTGAACTAACACAATATAAAGTATCAATATTGTAGAGTAATGGTTTTTAAGATTGTTTATTATTATTAATATGAATAATGGAAAAAATATACAGTGTGCAGTAAATTCTAATTCAACTCTGCAACGCGACTCTGTGTTTAATCCTCAGCTCTTTATACAACTCCTACATATCAAAAAAGTGGTTAAATGACGTTTTTCTCACAAAATGTCATAATTCCTGAACTAACACAATATAAAGTATCAATATTGTAGAGTAATGGTTTTTAAGATTGTTTATTATTTTTAATATGAATAATGGAAAAAATATACAGTGTGCAGTAAATTCTAATTCAACTCTGCCACGCGACTCTATTTTTTAATCCTCAGCTCTTTATGCAACTCCTACATATCAAAAAAGTGGTTAAATGACGTTTTTCTCGCAAAATGTCATAATTCCTGAACTAACACAATATAAAGTATCAATATTGTAGAATAAAGTTTTAAATTTGATCGAATAATCGGTATGGGAGAACCAAATGTTTGATCACGCCATGAAGCAAAGAAAAATTCAACAATTTTCAAATATGAATACTTTCTACGTGAAAGGATAAATGTATAATTAGAAAACCGACGTGTAAAAATAAATCAAATGTTTTTATATGTTAACGGTTAAATGCACACGAGTGTGACCTAGACTATTATTCAGATAATCGATCATCCGGATGACCAAAGTTCGGGAAATCGACATGCACGTCGATTTTAAAATCGACGTGCATTACACATTTGCAAGTGAAACCATGGAACAAAATTTATTTTTAACGAATATTTCTCAGTTTGTTTCGCTATGTCGTGCAACAGTATTGTAAATCCTCAATTTATTCATATTCAAAATAATTGCTCGAAAACCTACAATTTTACATGAAATTCGCGATGTGGTCAGATACTTTTCCGATCAACTGCAAATTGGACACTACAATACAGATCCTCTGTTACTTCGAAACTAGCAACACGATGTATGTGACGAGTGAAAATTATTTATTTATTTATACTGGATTAACCCATTAGAGAATTATAGGGAAATTATTACATGAAATATAATAACGGTAACAGAGAAAAGTAAAAACGTACAAAAGGAAGAGTGGTATTATAAGGATAAGAAAATTCTAATGAAAACTGCAGTGTAATAGCTGTTTTATAGAGTGAATAGATCGGCTGAATAGATCTAGGGTAGGATAAGTGTTGTTAACATTAATGATCATTCTATTGATACTTGAATGGTATGCAAAAGCGGCTTTATGTAGTTGTATACGAAGAAAGTTGTATCGTGTTAAATGAAAAGCTCCAATATTAATTGTGAATTGTTCTAAGAGTTCACAGGAATTTATAAGACCGTTGAGCACTTTATAAACAAAAAGAATATCAACGATTTTTCTTCTCCTTTTTAACGTTGTTAAATTAAGAGATTATGAAAAATATATTGCAGGTGTAAGCGAAGAGTTGATTCAATCAGATCAAAACCGATCAATTTATTTTCATCGCGGAGCAAAGCGAATTTCACGGCAGTACCGTCGTTATCCTACATTTTCCGACGAAACTGCTCGCTTTGTAGTCGGCGAGCGTGTCCCGCTTAAAAGACCCTTATGAATTCCACTCGGGGACACCGTTAACGAGATTATCAGTCAGAACTGGGTAGGACCGAATCAGTACCGAATCCATTGCAGCCCTATTACCATCTTATTTATAGTATTCCTCTATAAATCGAAACACATGCACGACTATCGCTGACACGTTCGAATCGTATTTCATTCATCCATCGGGCGCATACAAATTTCGACGGTTTAACACTATTCCTACCACGACCGGTCAAATGATCGTTTTTAAAATTGTGATTAGAATTTCATATATACAACATGATTGAATCGCCTTTAAACTTTAGACTTTTCCTCAAACATACGTATAATATATTTTTCAATATTCACTTCTTTTTTCATTGTTTACTTCCTGAGAAAAATTTGTAGTTTGTCTTACGTGGGAATGTCGCGGTAGAAATAAGTACACGTGAAGTGTCGGTAGGAATAGTGTTAAACAATATTGATGGCGAGACGTCTCATAAGTACTGAAAGGGTATTTCTCTGTTTTTGGAAAAGTTGTAACAAAAATGTTTGCTTCGCGTTGAAAATGTTCATTTCTCTTTTTTCATCGTTCAACCCTCTTCCGATTTGCTTGTTAACTCTCGCACGATGAATGCTTTTGAGAGAGCTTCAGTAGTCGAATATAAATAGTATTCGTGTATAAACGTTTCAAAACTGTAATTACACATGTGAAATTTACATAAAACCAACTATATGCATATGTACATAAAGGAATTAAAGCGTTACGTGATAAACGATACAAAAGTATTTATGACCGGGATCACAATGAACCCGGTGTCCACCGTTCAAGGGTTAATTTTTCAGATTTTCATTTTTTATTTTAACATTCAACTATTTTCCTAATATTTTTCTCTTTTTTCACACGTTCCAAATTTTTAAACCGATTATCTTAATTTACGATACATCTTGATGAAGTGCGTTTAAAATTTTTATTCGATTCAATTCTGAATTCCAACCGCAACGAACGCTTCCCGTTGGCGACCACTAAACAGTATTGTATACTCGGGAAATCTAGATTCCCAAGGAGTGAAATTTCATACGAATCAATCTGGCACACGGGCGATAATTTTCGACGGTACGATTCGTTAACAGAGATTTGGCTATTCGTCAAGGAAAATAACCGGTGGAACGATAAAATTTAAATTGACGAGCTCTAACGGAGAACAGCCATAATTTCGCGTTCGCATATAGCACACGAGTGGAGATGGCATCACGGAAAGCTATGCCCTCGCAAATCGAATGGTAATTAGATCGGAATGCAAATTGCACGTGTGGTTCCGCGAAATATTAGGATGAAATGCGCGTTAGCATAATTCATCCTAATGGACGCTCGTCGATGGCCCATCCCATTCCCCCTCTCTTTCCGCGATATTCATTAATTAAACTGTCGAAAGCAAGTTGTAGAAGAATTGATGGCTGAAGTAACGTATTGCCAATATTCAGCCCCCTTTAAATCGAAGAAAATCCTGACCGGCGTTTCAAGATATCAGAGAAAATTGAAGCTTAATTACCTTGATGTAATAACATCGTCGAAGAAGCAGTTGGGACAAGCTGTTTCCAAATCTCTACAAAGCCTTCAGGCAAACCTTATAACTTTGTTCGAAACGTAAGAAACACGTGAAACTTCGAATCTTCCAACGAATCTTGAAAAATGAAGAAATTATACGAGATGGAATATTTCAAGTTGGAAAGGCAGTATTATCGTACAATGACTAAAACGATTCACGAAACTGTTCGCGCATTCTCCATGTTTCGCTTCTCTTTTAAAAAGTTAGTTAGATTTTCTACTTCAGAAGTATAGCGATAAATTCCATCTTTTACTGTACTACCATTTATTTCATCGAAGATGCTGTTATCTGTAAGTTACGGTACTTCAGAAATACAGTAAACGTAGAAAAGGATATCAGTCGGGAAAATAATTAAACATCGAGTTTCCAGTTGTATTTGACGAAAATAATTCTTAGAGCTTGATTACACGTGAAAACCGGTGGAAATTTAATCATTCTCAGGGATACATTTAACCTAAATTTCGTTTTTCCGATAATCATTATTCTGAGGGGTCGGAAGACAGTGAAAGGTTAATATAAATGTATTACAATGAATACAGAAAGCGGCATAAAATTCAGAATGAAAGCTCGCGGGACGGTGGCTACCGGAAACGATGCCACAGGATGTTATCTTTCATGATTAAGAGAACCCTTAGAAAGTTGCCGCCTCCCCGGGATAGTTAAAATATTATCTGAATCAGGAAACTGGGAACATCCTGCCGCTGCTTCCGATCGTTAAACAAACTTGCTCGAGATTAGTCCCCGAATATTCCTAAGCCAACCGACGAAACCAACGAAACTGTACCGGTTGTCATCAAAATTGAAACGATTCGTTCGATAAGCTCGTTCGTCGACACCTCGTTCAACGCGATCAATTTATGATCAACTTGTCTCAACGCGAAATTACCAGAAACTCTGATAGTTACACCGACTGATCTAATTAATATTTAAATATTTCGAAATTCTGAAAATTATCGATAAATATTGGGAATAGAAATCTTCAACGCCGATTTAAACGATCTTGAATTATATTATTGCAAACAGCATCGCGAATAACTTTTACTCTATGCATATGAAAATTAACACTGAGCCAACCGAATGGGGAGATGTCCCATTCTTTACTCTGACATTGATTCTATTTACTTTTGTTATTAGTTAGTTTTGAACTAGTGTTGTTCACAATTCGCCAAATACATTTTCTACTTTTCCAAAGTACAATTTTTAATCAATTCTTAATACGCGATGGAGAATGTTTGGTTAGGTGTGGCACCGTAAATGTTAACACTGAGCCAACCGAATGGGGAGATCTTCCATTCTTTCCTTTGCGATTGAATCTATTTACTTTTGTTATTAGTTAGTTTTGAATTACTGTTGTTCACAATTCGTCAAATACATTTTCTACTTTTCCAAAGTACAATTTTTAATAAATCCTTAATACGTAATGAACAGCGTTCGGTTAGGTGGGACACCGTAAATGTTAACACTTAACCAACTGAATTGGAAGATCTTCCATTCTTTCTTTTGCGATTGAACCTATTTAGTTTTGTTATTAGTTAGTTTTGAATTAGTGTTGTTCACAATTCGTCAAATACATTTTCTACTTTTCCAAAGCACAATTTTTAATCAATTCTTAATACGCGATGGAGAATGTTCGGTTAGGTGTGGCACCGTAAATGTTAACACTGAGCCAACCGAATGGGGAGATGTCCCATTCTTTCCTCTGACATTGATTCTATTTAGTTTTGTTATTAGTTAGGTTTGAACTAGTGTTGTTCACAATTCGTCGAATACATTTTCTACTTTTCCAAAGTACAATTTTTAATCAATTCTTAATACGCGATGGAGAATGTTCGGTTAGGTGTGGCACCGTAAATGTTAACACTTAACCAACCGAATGGGGAGATCTTCCATTCTTTCCTTTGCGATTGAATCTATTTACTTTTGTTGTTAGTTAGTTTTGAATTACTGTTGTTCACAATTCGTCGAATACATTTTCTACTTTTCCAAAGTACAATTTTAATCAATTCTTAATACGCGATGGAGAATGTTCGGTTAGGTGTGGCACCGTAAATGTTAACACTGAGCCAACCGAATGGGGAGATGTCCCATTCTTTCCTCTGACATTGATTCTATTTAGTTTTGTTATTAGTTAGGTTTGAACTAGTGTTGTTCACAATTCGTCGAATACATTTTCTACTTTTCCAAAGTACAATTTTTAATCAATTCTTAATACGCGATGGAGAATGTTCGGTTAGGTGTGGCACCGTAAATGTTAACACTGAGCCAACCGAATGGGGAGATGTCCCATTCTTTACTCTGACATTGATTCTATTTACTTTTGTTATTAGTTAGTTTTGAACTAGTGTTGTTCACAATTCGCCAAATACATTTTCTACTTTTCCAAAGTACAATTTTTAATCAATTCTTAATACGCGATGGAGAATGTTTGGTTAGGTGTGGCACCGTAAATGTTAACACTGAGCCAACCGAATGGGGAGATCTTCCATTCTTTCCTTTGCGATTGAATCTATTTACTTTTGTTATTAGTTAGTTTTGAATTACTGTTGTTCACAATTCGTCAAATACATTTTCTACTTTTCCAAAGTACAATTTTTAATAAATCCTTAATACGTAATGAACAGCGTTCGGTTAGGTGGGACACCGTGTGGTTAGCTAAATATTAATAGGCTCTCAGTCGGCGAAGCGTTAAGAGACTTAAATTTTCTAAATACTTGCAAAAAAAAAAAAACTGTGGTTGTACTTGTGAAACACACTTAAACCTTCTATTCCTCTTTAAATCTTTATTCGTGCTCCAGTATCGCTAACGTGGACTTTTTACATGATTTATACTTTGTTATGCATTCCCTCAGACACTCGTTCAACCCTCCCACTCTTTCTACGCTCATTCATGTTTGCTCACACGGTTACCGTATCTGGAAAACCGGTGAACAAAACGAGTCACCGAGCTTTCACATCTCTGATGCAAAAAGTTTTGCTCGCCAAAGAGAGGAGAGCGTCGTGAGAACGCGGGAGGTAATTTGCGAGTGGCCGCTGCCACGATTCACGAAACGAAAGACAGACTACCGCAGCGGCGTAAATTTTGCATATTTTTTCGAAACTCTTGGAGTCGTTCTTGCCGAGGCCTTTGCTCGAGGATGTCTAAGAGCCGGAGGGTTTCTCCCCTGCTTCGAAAGCCCTCCATTACGAGGTCGAGCTTTTAAGGAGGACTATTAAAAATGACTAAACCCGTCGAAACTTTTAGTACGTCCCTTGAAAACTTTACGGGCGATACATTCGCCGCAACCATCGCTGCGCGCATTTCTGCCACGAGCGTCGAGCGGACAAAATTAATATCGGCCATCTCGGAGCTGGAACTTCGGGATGATAAATGCTCGAGACGCGTGTCTGACACTCTTTGTGTCGCGTATATAACCAAACGTTTGGATAGACTGTACAGTCGGTCGCAGAAATGTTCGTGCCATGGGGATGCGATTGAGTATGTTCCCAAGAAAATGAGAAAAGCGTCAGGATAGAGAGAAGGACCTCCCTTCGCGCAAAGATTAACGGTTTGTCGATTGGTTACGAGCTTTTCTCTTTTCTTTAATCCTTTGACTACGGCACACTTTTTTACGCACCGATCGCACCATACGGCAGGGATTGTGTTACGATGTGCGCCGAGAACGGCGAATTTTTGGATAGGGATGCATTTTTGTGAAAATATATTACAATAATCAAAAAACTGAAATTAGCATTAACTCTTCTTTAACTGAGACTTATGGGAATAAACATCGATATAATTTTCGTGGCGCCTATATGCGCTCTCCGTCTCGTAAAGCCAAAAATGGGAGAAAACTCAGAAACTTCAACGCTGGTTTCACCCTTTTAAAGTGGTATTTCAATGTAAAGAAGAGATTAATTCATACGTATACTATTACGATTTACATACCCACAAAGTTTTATCAAATACTCCTATCAGACTTAGAATTTCAGGGTTAAACGAATTTAATTGTGACATAGTGTACGAATACTTTTAAGAGCCACTGTAGCTGGTATTTAGTGCTAAACCTTATTATTTCTTCCTTTATGGCAGGTATCTTAAGATCACGGTATATTGTTTCATCGATTGCAAACCAAGGTGCATCAGCGATGGTGATTACAAGTAACTTCGCATTTTCATGCACAAATGTCGTTGGTTAGCAACGAGTGCATCACGTTCTTATTCAATTTTTAACCGATCGAATCCTGAGGATCTTTGAAAATTATGATCGAAAACTGCCAAGCTGGCGAAATAGCATTAAAATTGATTGACCTCTGTTAAAAATGAATTATTTATACAGTTCATATGGAAAGAACACATATCGGCAAAGCGCAGATTCTTATGCAAATTTACATATTTATAAACGTAATCAAGGAGATGGAGCCTACTTAGAAACTTGTTTCACCTTTTAGTTGTTATACGTTGCACTTTACTCCAAAGATATTCTGTACATAGTATCTTCTATAACACGTACCCTTTATACAGTTTTTGCACGCTTAAATTTTATGCAATTGTATAGAAATCCGTGAGCTACATATCAATAAAATTAATACTCGTAGACCCTTGGCAGAATGCAAACGTAGCTGAATTGCGCTCCGCGGTCAAACGTAGAGATTCTTTTCGACTGAAATCTGAACATTCGCGAACACACTGCTCGGGACTCAAACGGTTGAACATCAAAAGGAAGTTCTGCATCGTGTTCAGTCGTATTCTATCATGTCATTTGGTCTACGATTCTATAGTAAGCTGGTATGCTTTGTGATCCGCGGAAACGTAGGGAAAGCGTAGCGAAGCGAAGTACACAGGTGACCCTCGATTTACGCGGTACTCACGTTGCACGGTTTTGCTTTAACACGTTCACGGAAACGTGGAAACGCTTCCGTTCTCACGCCACTGTTTCAGTTTAACACGATAGGCCAACTTTTGTGACACGAAAACACGTAAGAATTATTTGTCATCTTAAGCAAAAAACCTCGTTGCGAGTTAAATCCTTAATAATTATCGTAGAATAAAGAATATTTCTTAAGATTATTTATTATTATTATTAATATGAATAATGGCAAACATATATAGTATACAGTAAATTTTAATTCAACTCTGCCACGTGATTCTATGTTTAATCCTCAGCTCTTTATACAATTCTTACATATCAAAAAGTGGTTAAATGACATTTTTCTCACAAAATGTTACAATTTCTGAACTAACAGAATATAAAGTATCAATACTATAGAATAAAGGTTCTTAAGATTATTTATTATTAATAATATGAATAATGGCAAACATATAGAGTACACAGTAAATTTTAATTCAGCTCTGCAACACGACTCTATGTTTAATCCTCAGCTCTTTATACAACTCCTATATATCAAAAAAGTGGTTAAATGACATTTTTCTCGCAAAATGTCATAATTTCTGAACTAACACAATATAAAGTATCAATACTATAGAATAAAGGTTTTTAATATCATTTATTATTATTAATATGAATAATGGCAGAAATAGACAGCATACAGTAGATTCTAATTCAACTCTGCCACGCGACTCTATGTTTAATCCTCAGCTCTTTATACGACTCTACAACTCGGTTTTCTATTCGGCACTGGTCTCTTTTCTCTTTCGAGGAAACCCTTATAGGCCTTTTCTTGTACTCACCCCGCTCTCGCTAAGTATTGCAAATGTCTGTGGCTAACGGTTTTTTCCGATGAGCCTAGCTTTCTTCTAGTCAACCCACACTCTCACTTTTCTGATCCTTAAAACTACGATAACATAATATAATAGCAAGTTTCGTGCAACTGTATGCCAATAAAGCTATCTCTGCAGAATCCGTCGAATTTTAACTGACAATTAAGTTAGCGTTTATAACTCTTACTTCTTTTTCAATATTTTGAATTTGATAAGCGTGTATAACTTTCATCGCTGATTATAATTTGGTACCACTCTGGTGAAGCTCGTCGTCCCTCTTCATCCCACCCTGTCTCTAACGTTCTGTGGCGAGATTTCAACGGAAAATAAAGAAGAAGACAGAAAAAGATAATAAATACGTCATACGAGCTGCGGTAACCTGTAATTAAAACGCTTAATTGGAAAAAAATCACGAGCACGCTTGTTAATACGGTCACAACGAGCTACGCTGCGGAGCAGAGGCATAAACGAGAATTTGTTGCGAACGGTCGCGGCATTTTTACTAATTAAAACAAGGTGGCCGAGATTAAAATCGGGTAAACAGAAACAACGTGAATATACGGTTGCTCCGCAGCCAACCTTTGCATTTGTTAGCGTTTAAGCAAATATTAACGAACTTTTCATTAACGCGAAACTAATCGGTTCAGTGATAAATAATTCTGTTATTACCTCGTGTAAGTTTCGTTACCGCCTGCGATGCCCGTAGAATTTACACGGAAACGAATCGATTTGTTGCGCAAACTTTTAGCCCCGAGGATTATGGTAATCGTTGGTAATCGCTAGACGAAAACGCAAAATAATTAGAAAAAGAGTAAAGCAGTGGTTTAACTTGTTGACGAATACCAAAAATACACTTATACGAACAGTGGATCCAAAAAGTATTCGTAATCCTAATCCTAAAATTCTGATTTCAATGAAACTTTGTACGTATATAGAGTATAATGGGTTCTGCATGGAGCAATTTTTTCATCGACAGTAAATCTTATAGAGGGGGTGAAAACGACCCCTAAAGCTCCTGTGATTTTTCATGCTCTGAACACAGGTTTCTATGGAATTTTTTTTATGGCAAGGCGATAGAGCATTAAAACCTAAGATTTTTTTTACTTAAAAAGTGTTGCTTTATCTTGCATCAATACAAAGTTATGTTAAAAAAAATGAGAAAAAAGGACACTGAAACTTTAACGTTGATTTCGCTTCGTTAAAATGGTATTTATTTATAAAACAAGACATTAATCCATACATATACTATTACACCCTACATACACATAAAGTTTTATTAAAAACACTAATTGAAATCAGAATATTAAGGTTAAATGAATTTATTTGTAATACAGTGTACGAATACTTTTTGGTGCCACTGTACATACTTCTCTACGATTCATGTCCGATTATCAAAGTTACCGTGAACGTCTCTAAAAGCAAATATTTACAGGCATTTCAGAAGTATTTACCAATATTCCTGTTTTATGTTTTAAATACCCACAGAATTCTTTGCTTATTCGTAAAACAAACAAAAAGAATCGCTTCCCTGTTAATTCAAATACGGTGGTCTCTATCGCATTACAAGCTGGTGGTATAAAAATTTCGATAGCTTCGAGGGAATTATTGAGAACGTCAGAAAGTTTCCTATCGCACCCGTGCATTTCTCGTCCTTTTCAGTTTCCCCCGCTAATTTTCCAGCCGGTTGCCTTCCCATTCTGTAAGTTCAACCGGTGACGTATCGTTGGGAGGCCGCCCGACCGGGACAGAGCCCCAGTTCGTTACGTTCTGCAATCGAAACGCGCGAATCTATCGTCGTGGAGCTTCCGTAGCAGCTGCACGAAATCGTATCGGGGAATTGCGTATTTTTCGTTCCTTCGCTAAGAATAAACACAGATCGCGCGCCAACGATCCGCGAGAGCTTTCCAACTTTTTGAAACGATTCGAATCGTTCGATGAATTCTCTGTTCCTTTTTTCCTATCTTTAACCCATTCGAATCGCTTTCTTAATCCTCGTCTAACCACGACTGGCGACGAGCGATTCGAGACCGGAAGAACGTTCGATTTGCTGAACGAAACGAATTTGATGCTTTAATGGGAGAACACGCGTTATAAAATTTTCATTTCTATTCTTATCGTGCAACATGGTTCTCGTAGCTTTATAACATTGATCGTTTTTATTATACACAATAAAGAATGGTTAAAATAAAATTATGATATTGTAGGATAAGATCTTAAGATTATTATTATTATTATTATTATTAACACTTAGCCGACCGAATGGGGAGATTTCCAATTTTGTCCTCAACAGAACGCTGCAATTGATTCTATTTACTTTTGTTATTAGTTAGTTTGGAACTAGTACTGTTCATAAATTTTTCAAAATACAATTTTTAATAAATTCAACATCAACTTAGGACCAACTAATAACAAAAGTAAGTAGAATCAATGGCGTTGCTCTGTCAACGAAGAAATGGGAAATCTCCCCATTCGGTTGGTTAAGTGTTAATACGATCGATAGCGAAAGTGTACAATACACAGTAATTTCTAACCCAACTCTTGCCACGCAGCTCTATGTTTAACTCTGAACTCTTTATACAACTCCACAACTTGGTTTTCTATTCAACACCAGCCCTTTCCTCCTTCGAGAAAACTCCTATAGGTCTTTTCGTCTCTCACCACTCAGCCGCATTTTTCCACAACGAGCTCACTTAGAGACATTGCCGACCCATCGATGGATGTTTATCTCGAACAATCCTTTCCAATGGGTCTAACTTTCGTCTAGTCACCCTCGCCTTCGCTTCTCCGGTCGCTTCGCTTCTTTAAAAACTACTATGATACTACAATATTTAAAGATAAATAGCGTAAAAAGAAACAGGCACAAGTGGCGAAAGATGGCGTACGCTTTTGCCCGCTTTTCCTTCTGACTCCTTCCATACCACTACGACCGACCCTCCATCATTCATTGTTCAACGCACGCGTGCAACATGCTCGATATATAAGAACGTTTTGTGTCTCCATTAAATAGAAATCGAACCTCGTGAAACACATCCCCGAGCGATGTTCCGGGGATTAAGCGCGGAGAGGAAATTTAGAACGCTGGCTTAACAGAAGCCGCTGCCTGGCCCATCTCTAGCGAGAACCTCGTGGTTTTTATCCGACTTTTCAATTAATAATATCGACCGGGGGAATATCCGAAAAAATAAAACTATCCGAGGTCTCGTAAGTTTCACCGGAAGCTTATATTGTGTATCGTTCGTTCCAGAGTTTATTACAGCAGAATTCCAAGTATATCTACGTATGAATTGATAAAGAAACATAATTTAACCCTTTGCGCTCGAGATGTGACTGTTGGAAATTGAATACAGAAATTCTACGAAGCAAAAATTAATTATAATTCAGCTTTCTCTTAACGTACTTTCTCAAGGGTTTCTTCTAAGAATCCAAGCCATATCTGGCGACTTATCGTGTCGCTGCTTTTATTTTCACCAGTTTCGTCTTTGATATCTGCAAAATTGTTCTCTATTGTCGGCGATTATACGGAATACTAGAAGGATCAAGCGTTAGAGGAATTGAGTATGTTGGAAATTGAATACAGAAATATTATGAAGCAAAAATGAACCATAAACCAGCTTTCTCTTAACGTACTTTCTCAAGGGTTTCTTCTAAGAACCCAAGCCATATCTGGCAACTTATTGTGCCGCTGCTTTTATTTTTTGACCAGTTTCGTCTTTGATATCTGCAAAATTTTTCTCTATTGTCGGCGATTATACGGAATACTAGAAAGATCAAGCGTTAGAGGAATTGAGTATGTTAGAAATTGAATACAGAAATTCTACGTAGCAAAAATTAATTATAATTCAGCTTTCTCTTAACGTACTTTTTCAAGGGTTTCTCCTAAGAACCCAAGCCATATCTGGCGACTTATCGTGTCGCTGCTTTTATTTTCACCAGTTTCGTCTTTGATATTTGCAAAATTTTTCTCTATTGTCGGCGATTATACGGAATACTAGAAGGCAAATTCTCGACTACTTACGCGATCGACAAGTTGCTTCCCGCGTTGTTCGAAAAGAAGGAAAAAAAGAAAATAAATAAATAAAAGGGAGCAACGAACGCTACAAACAAACCCTGTGCCGGACAAATAAACACTTAATTTACGACTTCCACCGTCCCATCGATTTCGCCTGGTGTTTACGAAATTGCGAATGGAAACAAACAACCGCGCCGGCAATTTTTCGACAACGAAATTCATTTTAGTATTCGTACCGGCGGGTATTCATTCTCGTTAGATATTCGTTTCTACCTGCATTTAAAATGATCGTTCGCTTCCCGAGCGATAAAAACACGCGGACACG
The DNA here is from genome assembly GCA_033822845.1 of Tetrapedia diversipes. Classification (NCBI taxonomy): domain Eukaryota; kingdom Metazoa; phylum Arthropoda; class Insecta; order Hymenoptera; family Apidae; genus Tetrapedia; species Tetrapedia diversipes. The sequence goes on along the minus strand of JAOPTO010002396.1, from coordinate 119,579 downwards.
GAAGAAGAAACGAGGCGATGGAACGCTGAGTTCCTTTGTTTGTTTGCATCGTCGCCGGCTGAAATACGCGGCCTCTTTGCAAAATAAACAAAAGTCCACGGTGGTAAATCTAATTTCGAGGGGGAAGAGGGGATGGACCAGCTTAAAAACTTGGCCTTTCTGGGCCTCGTTTATTTATTCATACTTTCACGCAACCATTGGATTTCTCGGGACAATTTCATCTACCGTCCCACCCTTGGTTTTCGCCATTGTTCGTGAAAAGTTCTCTGCGTTTGTTCAGCCTGGTTCTTCCCCATCGTTCGTAATTTGTAATTTGCTAGGGAACTACTTTATACTTTAAACCGAATGCTCTGGCGCAAATGCACCAGCATTTTCATTACGATTTTTCAGGAAATAAAGTTCTTTATTCAACACGTTCGTATCGTCGATGTATGTGTTATACATGTACGCGTAATTTTCGAGATCATTGTCACTGAAAGAGTACGTACAAGCTCATTTTTATTAGGAATGAATAGCGATGACGATAAATAAGTTAAATGATTTGCGTTCTGTAAAGCGATGTTAACGATTTGATACGACTGTATAAATTAACCCTTTCAAATGATATCATGCTGTACAGAATAATTAGTCAAGATTACTGTTGTTATTATCAACATAAACAGGGTGATCCGTTTGAAGTTTTGAACGTAGTTATGCTCATCACGTATACAGAGGCCTACTTAATTGATCAAATATTCTCCATCGTTATTTGTTTCATTGAAGTGCAACAGCTGAGTGTAAATTTCAAAAGTTGTCGAAAATGGAAATGATTCGAGAAATAATTCAACTGTTTACTGTTCAATTACATTAAAAATAATAAATATAATGTGTCCTACCGAATAATTATATCATACACCATTTATAATTGGCGGATTTGGAAACCGATTAATTTATTTAGCGATAAATTTGTTTAACGTTTAAAGTACAGCGGGTCGACTCACTGAAATCCGCACGCACCTGTTGGCTTTTTGATATTTAAAACAAAAGAGCAAAGGTTTCCAACATCTCATGAACGCTAATTCAATTATTAGTTACAAATAGATGGATACTGAAAAATTTATAGAAAGGTATAAAGAAAATCAAGAAAATAACTTTATAAGTATCTAATATATAGTTACGATATGATGAATTTCATCGAAATTAATTAAATTTGTTGCCGTAAGAATTGTAATAGGTATGGCAATTAATTTTGTACACTTCAACACGTTCACGGTACTTGTGCACACTTCGAGATTTCGGATTCCTGACTTATTCATGTTTTCCGGTAAACAGAAATAAGAGAACTCACTATTCTTGCAAAATTTATTCACCTCTGCTCAATGAGTGAATTAACCCTTTGCACTCGAGAGATGACAGATAATTGTCTAATGATACCAACTACAAAAATGTTCAGAATTAGGATTCGCCTATATTAAACGTCATTTAGTTTGATATACTAAAATTTACATATACAACTATTTAACCTCTGAGTAAAACTAATGAACAGTCTAACTAAAGTTAGAAAATTTGCAAAACTATCATTTAGTGTTTGTTAGTCTTTTAATGATACTAACTTCAAAAATTTTCAAATTTGAAATACTTACTAAGCTTCGCCTATATTAAACGTCATTTAGTTTAGTCAAGGGATATACTAAAATTTACATATATGGCTGTTTAACCTCTGAGACTGACTAACAAAGAAATTAAATAAAGTCTGAAAGTTCGCGAAACTATCATTTGGTGACTAACAATCACCTCTCGAGCGCAAAGGGTTAACTGTATAAAATGCTGAAAACACATTGGAATACGTTTCTTGCATAAATCTAAATTCGGAAACTCATCCCTTGAACGAGGAAGCGCAGTAACCAATTCTTTGGATACTTGTTTATTTGTTTCTCAGTTTCTTTGTTTCTTTGTTTTCTTATTTCTTGTTTGCTTGCTTCTTTGCTTCCTTATTTCTTTGATCTTTTGTTTCTTTCTACCGATCTCGCGGCTGTTTTGTTACATTCGACCAGCCTTCGTGGTATATACAACATAAACCTTTGTTATTTGCAAGAATCATCCTGCCTCTCCTTCTCCAGGCTCCTCTTAAGTTCCGCCGTGATATTCAAAGGTCATCAAACGTTAAGTACATCCCTCTATGCTTCGCCAAACTATACCCGCGTTGCATTGCTGTTTAAACTCCCCGTCGAGTAACATCTGGTATACAGAAATACGAGACTCAAACATTCGAGATGCATAATCCACGAAATTTCCTTCCTTCAAGATGTTACTACATCTTGGTTCGACTCGCAATTCTTCGACCAGGCAACAGAGTAAACTACGGACATTTTTCAACAGAAATTACTCTGCTCTAAATAATCTCGAAACGAAACATATCTTTTCGTTGCTTATCGAAGGAAAAATTATTCTCGATTCTCTGCCTTAACCCTGGAACTCGTGAGCCTCGATCTGTTACGCGAACTACTAAGGGGGGGTTCCTCGAACCCATACTTCATTTTATACATTTATCCTGGAAAAAGTTGTTTTCTGGAAAATTTTTTGCAATATTAGGGTATGCTATAATTTGTAAACAAAACAGCATATGTTTTTGCAATCAATTTGTATTGATTTATGTATATTTATAAAATTAAATAATATTATAAAATAGTATACCGACTGGTTTGAACTTGATTCTTGTGATTCTTCTGATAAACATGAATGGCAGAGTACAGTATTAGGTGTACAAGTTAATTTTAGTCTTTCATTTTTCAGTGATGAAAAAGGCAATTTACAATTTGTATATCGTAACGGTATTTTTAGAGTCTTATAGTTTAGACATCTAGCTTTCCAAAACTTTAGAAGACTGCTTGATTTGTCCACAAAATCTAGGTAAACAATAGTTTAAACGATGGCGTGCAGCAAAGAGCAGATTCGTAATTTTGTGCTCTTCGTACTTCAGTTTCCGATTAGTAACGTAGCTTCATTCTTCTGTTCTGTAATTGTTATTCTTTGGAGAAAAAGAAATTTCGTGTAATCGCCGCTATACCGTCATCGCGGCGGGTAGTCAGTTATATTTCTCTTATGCTTACTGATTTTGTACGCATAGCAACGGGAACCTTTTAATGTCAAACTTAAATGTGTATACAACAGTAAATAATCTTAAGAGAATTTTTCATGAAAAGGAACTGATTCTAATTTAAGTTTCGAGGAACCCCCTCCCCTTAAGAGTTCTAGGGTTTTCCGACGGGTTAGAGTATACTTATTTGTGACGAAGAATTCATATTGAAAATTATATTAAAAAAATACGTAAGAACAAAGGAAACAAACTGTGATGATTACAGTAAAGGTCGCAATAAATTTACAAAGACGTAGGTATCATAATAAATTTTCGAAGTTTCCATGAAAAATTACAAATTGGTCATTTTGACCGGTCTTGGTAGTTATAGCGTTAATAAGCAACAATACCGGTCCCATTTCCGGAATAATTCCGTTGGCTCCTTTCGAGTACTTGACCGAGAATGCAAATGTTACGGTGCGTCTCGTAAACCGGTTACTTCTCTCTTCTCGCGGCTGAAATAAATGTATCTCTTTAATGCTTCTGCTTGTGTACAACGAGGCTAGCCGACGAACAGCCTTCTGAACCGGATAAAAACTAGTGGGTTGGAGATATTCAAATATGAAAAGCCGTATCGTCGATCGGATCGAAAAATAGATTTCGTTTCATGTCGGCCCTTTTCATTCCGTTTTCATTGCGCTTCGCGTTCGGCTGCGCCAATTTTATTCGCAGACACGGAAACTCGGTTTCAACCACATGCATTCTTTTTTTTTCGTGAAAAGCCGATCGTGTAACTCTTTAATCAATCCAGGTCGAGATGGTTTCCGAACGGTAAGCAAGATTTTTCGTTCGTTAACGCTTTACCGATCGCTAGCGATGGGTAACAGATCCCGAAAGTTTGCCCAACGAGTACAATTTATTCAGGCACGTGTATTTTCAGGATAAAGTTCTTGATTCGGCACCAGATTCTCGACTCGGTATATGGTATTCATTTATTCATTTATTTATTTGTAAATAAACAAACAGTACTTCGCTTCCTTCATTCCTAATTCATGACTGCGCACGTCTTTCCATTTTCGCTTAAAACAATAACAGAGCCAGCAAATGATAGTGATAACATCATCGACTGTACTTCGTCGATTTCGAGACACAGCTCACGAATGTTCGACAATGAACGACGATATCATGTGCACGTATCGTACATGTAGTTAGAACGGCAGGTACAGCGTAAGTAGTAGGGATGTCGCAGATATCGCAAGTTGTACTACTTGGCCTTACAGTTCTAGTCTAAAGGAACATTTCCGGTATCCCCATTGTTTGCGAACGGTTTTCGCGAACAGTTTCACAGATAGAAACACATCTTCTTGTATCGTATATTTAAAATTCGTATTAATATCTATCATACTATGCTTTAAGATATTTAAGGGGTTAATACCACACCCGGTCTCCCTTATAACTATGGGCTAGATTCAAAGGGGGGAAACGGAAACGATCACGAAGAGCAATAAAATTTTTAAGTATTATGCGAAATTCTAGAGAATTCATTAGGTATACAAACTTCATGCAAATTTAATTATTCGAACTCTAGCATCAGATAGAAATATTAAAGTATAATTTACAAGTCAATTTTTAATCCTGCAGAAGAAGGTTCAAAAATATACGAACCCTTCCAGCAAGGTTTCCGGATTGGCTCCTGCTTCTTCTAACATAATCTTCTATCATGCTTCTCGCGCTTAACCCTTCGCATTCGAGAGGCGACTGCTAGTCGTCTAATAATATTACCTCCAAAGATTTTCAAGTGCAAAATATTTGTTAAAATTCCCTTATATTAAACTTCATCTAGTTTAGTTCAGTCGTATACTGAAATTTACATATATGCGACTATTTAACCTCCGGATTTGACCGATAAACAAACAAATAAAGTCCGAAAATTTGCTAAACTGTTAAGCTTCATTTAGTTCGGTTAAGTCGGATACTAAAATTTACATATACGACTATTTAATCTCTGAGTCTGACTAATAAACGAATTAACTAAAATCTAACAATTTGCGGAACTATCATTTGGCGACTAACACTCGCCTCTCGTGCGCAAAGGGTTAACCCTTTCGCTTCGAGCGCCGCTTATAGGCGGCATGCAAATGTACTTTGTATTCTAATAATTTTATATTTTAATAATCTTGTAAGTCTTTTCATGTTTAAAATTGTAAATATACTTGTTAGATCAGAGCAATGATTCTCTTATTCAGCATAGTTGTTACATAAGACTTATTGAAAAACGTATATACAGAAACCACTTTGGTGGACTGGACAGCCGAAGCGAAAGGGTTAAAGCGAAAAATGTGATTCAGAAAACGCGTAAACGCTGCCAAAGACAATTAGATGAAACTGATAGCGACGAATGCGGCTACAGGGGGGGGGGGGGGGGTAATTGATTTTCCTTAAAGGCGAACGGCCAGCAACATTTATAGGTTGGACGATAAACGAGCGGCGGCTTTATTTTCAGCATCTTCGCGGCGGCATCACCACGACGAATCGCGATGCACGCGATTCTCTCATGGCCGGCCAATTTTATCCGCGTGTGCTTCGTTTCATCGCGGAAAAGCGGCACGCTCCCGATCGATATTCCAATTTTACGACGCGATCGATCCCCGGCTTGAAAAAAAAAAAAAAAGAAAAATAGAAGGCTTCGCCCGATGGACGATAGCGCGGCCGTCCAATAACTGGACTTTTCCTCAGGGGCGTTGACAAATTCATGGAAGATGCTCCGGTGGGATCGAACCCGATACCTTTTTGATTTTACGGAACGTGAGCGACGAACGATCATTTTCTTCCGATCGTCTCGGTACTTCCTTTTCTCGTTGCTTACGTTGAATGTTCCACGACTGATTGTGAACGAAAAACCGAACAATTATGGTAGGTGCAAAAGCAAGTCGAAAATTTAGGATAACAATTTTCGGTATGACGCTCCCGTTTGTCGGATGAACGTCTTTGAAGATAATAATAATTTTTATTTGACGGCAAATAGTCCTTTTTATACAGAAATAAAGAATTTTCGGACGTTGGACATAATTAACCCTTTAATTAATACTAAATCATATTAACTTGGAAACGTTAACTCTACGTAGAAAAATAACACACCAAAGTTTCATTCATAACGCTCTAAACTCATTAACTTATTGCCCATCTATACTCAAACAGATACACATTTATACACCTACACGCGTATTAAGACCACGATCATAAGAACAGAAAAGAAGTGGAGAACGCGGCGATAGCGCGAACATTTTATACATGGCCTTTCTCACTCGATGCATTCGGTCACGTTCACCCAGAATTTCTCAGTCCCAACGTTTTCTCAAGTGCTCATCTTTCACGGCTTAGAAACACTCGAGCCCAAACATTCTGCGTTCACACGACGATCGCCCAACTCAAGTACTCTTCAGACTTTCCCAAACTCGCATTCCTACATAAATGGTATTATAAAAATTGTTCTCGTTGCAATGTAATACAAGTGAATTTATTGTATGAAAAGTATTATCCATTTTTTCCCAAGCACGCGTAGTTAGTGCCGCAGTTTTGGCATACGTCACACTTTCCCAAACTCGCATCCACTCGATCGCATTCCTACATAAATGGTATTATAAAAATTGTTCTCGTTGCAATGTAATACAAGTGAATTTATTGTATGAAAAGTATTATCCATTTTTTCCCAAGCACGCGCAGTTAGTGCCGCAGTTTTGGCATACGTCACACTTTCCCAAACTCGCATCCACTCGATCGCATTCCTACATAAATGGTATTGTTAGATTTCGAGGTTTGGGGTTTTTAAATGTTTTATTCTTGCCAAACTTTGATTTACAAGATCTAACACGTAACGAAGTATAGAAACGAAAGCTACTGCGTCGCTGCTGGTGAAAAATAAAGTCTGCCCTAAGTTTCTTATTGTCTATATATATACCTGGGAATTTAGGGTAGTGGGGTAGGAAAAGTACAACAGGGAGAGAGAGAGGGTTCAGGAGTTGACGAATAGATATGGGATAGATGACTTGGATGGATGAGTAACGGTTCAGGGTTTAGGACGGATGATTCGAAAGGATGAGTGGCGGTTCAGAAGTGTAACTATTTAAAGAAGATGGGACTGATTGTCTTAATTAAATAAGCGATATCTAACAGTATTATAAAAATTGTTCTCGTTGCAATGTAATACAAGTGAGTTTATTGTATGAAAAGTATTATCCATTTTTTCCCAAGCACGCGCAATTAGTGCCGCAGTTTTGGCATTCGTCACACTTTCCCTAACTCGCATTCACCCGATCGCATTCCTACATGTACACAAAGATGGATGACAGAGCAAACATTTAACTCGGAAATCGTAACGAGAACATTTACGGTGCAGCTGTATCTTTCTCGGTGTTACGAAGGATATTGCGCGAAAAACTGACGATGAAATGGAATAGCGTTCGTTTGAAAGTACTTATCGGTCAATAAAGCGTTAAACTAGTCTGTTATAACTTGCGAGGACCTGTCGTCGCCGTCAGGCGTTCCTGCAACGCTCGCGGAACGTTCAAAACGGATTAGCCAAGAAACACTATCCATCATGCACGTTTTATCGACATTTGAAATTCCATTATTACGCCCCGTAAGCGGGAATTGCATTCGCCTTGTTCGTCGATTGGAAATGGAACCGGGATACGGGAGTGCACCCCGAGTGCGACTAGTTTACGCGGGCGATCTCCTGGCCGCTCTGCCTCGCTTCTCCCGCGAGACAAAAGCGTGCATGAATAAAGATAAGTAGCCGAGGCGTTTCTCGTTCGAAGAAATGTCCCATGGCGGTGCTTTTTGCCGAAAACTTGGCCAAAGTCGTAACTTTGCGCGATTCTCGGGAAAATCGATGTTCCTGCATTTCGAAGCTCGCTGAATTTAAAACTGAGGTGGAGAATTTCGGGAATGTGCCACGTTCAGGTACGAATAGTCTTTTTTTCCGTTGTTGAAACGCTTGAATACGCACACATCGAAGGACAGGAGATCTGTCGATGACTCGTTATTTTTATTTAAATTAATTAACAACTGGGTAAATTGCTGTTTACTATTGCGGCTTGCAAAATTCAATGTCCCTACTCGAGGTCTTCGTAGACCTCTCGTTTCTGCACTTCAGTACAAAACAGATGGTAAATTTAGCGATCTACTAACAAGAATACGCAATAACGTTAACCTAATAACCGATAAACTGGACAGTTTCCTCAGGCTCTATTTTTAATTGTCGACAAACGGCTCGAATGATCTACAACTCCAACTAAAGAACGACCACAACCTATGTCTACTACTTTCTTGTTTCTTAACTAATACTTTGTGCATTTATAACCGTTGACATTTATATTTCCTTGTTCAAAATGGACGTACATCCGTAAAATGAATAAATAAAATAACCAAAAAATATAATAGGTACGATAAATTGTTTAGTATGACAAACTTAGGGACATTATTATTAAATCGGATAAAAAAAAAGAGAATTTTTTTTAGCCCTATCATATTAGGAGGACAAGAAAGTATCTTTAGATATTTTTCTTAAAAATCAATTGATTTTTATCGATCCGGCATTGAAAATTTGCACGCTAGATGGCAAAAGGTTGTGGTGATTATAAAAATGAGGGTGATTATATCATTGATTAAAAATAGAAACAAAAATTTATGTGTTTGAATTTAATGTAAGAAAACGATATTACTTTCCGGTTCCTCTAATACATCAAACCTTTATACAGTTCGATGATTATCGTTTCGGAGTGTTCCCTCGTTAAATTGATCGTTTCAGAAGTCGCTTGCTAGAACGAACTTCTCTCTCGGTATTAGTTGGGATAATCGGCTATACGTCCGGCATGTAGCACCGAAGAGAAACACGACGGAGAGAAAATAACAGCTTCCGCTATAGTTCGTAGCGATCAACGGATACGCCTAAGCCTCCCCCCTACCCTGCTTCCCCGCCGTTGAAAACTTGATTTTCCTTTCAGGAAGCGAAGAAGATCGATCTGTGCTCGTAGACGAAATTTGATCGCGCGAAAGTTTCGAAACAAACAAGATCCAGGCATGCAAGAGATCACGTCTTTTAACGTAACTTTCCATTATCAGTTTCGAGGAACTACTGCTTTTACTTTCATTCAGGGCATGCATTGTTTCAGCGATCGTAACGAGAACTTGATGAAATGGGAGAATTCAGGTTCCATCAGATAGGAGTTTCTGTTTTGCCTCCTCGTTGCGATTGTGCATCGTTATAATAGCGCTTATGTGCAATGTCGCTCGAAAATTTGGAGCATGTTAGGGGATTGCAAAAGAAGCCAACGGCTGAAGCTTTACTTAAACGAACGAATGTTTCGTCGGAACTTCGTTACAACAACAGAGCCACAATGGGTTGAATATATTGGGTTGGAGGGAAAGTTCTGTCGTATTTTCCGTTTCCGTTAATTCATGTAAAACCCAAACCCTTTGCTTGAACACAAACCCAAGAGATTTAATGTGATCTCCAACAGTTGTATGATGAACGCCAAACTCTTCTGCAATTTCTCGACTTGTTAAACGTGGACTATTTTCCAACAAGGATCGCAAAACATTATTATCGATCTTGGATAGTCGTCCAGATCGATCACTTTCTTGGAGGCTCAGATCCCCGGAACGAAATTTGCTAAACCATCTTTGACAAGTACGAACATTTACAATATCTTTTCCAAATACCGCACATAAATTTTTACATGCAACCGATGCGTTGCTTCCTTTTTGGAATTCATACAAAATGCAATGTCGTAAATGCACTTTATCTACTGACATGTTTTTCACTTTAAATATCACAAGTAAACGATGAACGGTAAAAAAGAACTTCTTTTATATTATACAGCAGGTAAAAAAACAAAAAAAATTCCCAATGACTCACTAGCCAGATGTTTTTTTTTATTTACAAGAAAAATTACCTACCTATTTAAAATACGACAGAACTTTCCCTCCAACCTAATAGGAGTGAATTAAATACACGAAGGTGAATACACGAACGAACACTTTGGTCCTCGAGCAACGGGGGTTTCAACAATGCGATTTTAATCTTACACGGTTTTGTTACAAGCACGAGGATCTTTGTAACGGCTTTCCAAGCTTTTCGGTTATATAATAAAGAATGCAATTAACTATAATGCTAAAGTTACGTCTTTTTCAATCGAACTCAAGCAATGGTCGCGCAATTTAACATTTTTAACAATTTTTCTGATAAACGTCATGTTCATCACTGTTCTAAGCTTTCGAGTTAATTACTGCAATTCGAGCTAACGATTACACATGCACGAGAGAAATAACCCGAATCGAAATACAGTATTACGAAAAAGAGGGATGAAATCGTATCGTCGTTACGATTAATTTCTCGATAAACCGTTCGTCGAAGTAAACACTGAAAAGCGAAAATTCCATTTCGGTGTAAAAGAACGATCCCCTTTACACGAAACGGTTTAATTGCGGTCGAACGATTTCCTTGTTTCTCTGTTGCCGGAGAATATCCTTTCTGAAAGGGATGAAACGTCGAAAATCGGGCAGAAAAGGCTGAACGAACACAGGGCATAAAGCGACGCGCCCTTTTTAATACGCTCGCCGACTAAATTAATTCCATCGTGCCTGAACGATACCGCAGCACCGGAGAATAGCGAGAGGATGCCAGTTATCCGGCTATAGAATTACGGGATCTCGCCGGATTTCGAACGCGGGTGACGACGCGAAAGTATTAAATCGTCGTGGGATTTCGGGATTCCGTTGGATGAGAAACGGCCACGAATTATTGCAAAATTATTCGAGCCCTGTCCTTGCCGCAACCAATTAACCAGCTTTCCCTCTAATTCACCGTTAGCGATCAAACTTTGGTTACGTAAAAGATGTAACCGAGATAAAAAATTCGTTCGATTTCTATTATTACCTCTTACACAATGTACCTATCCATTGAAACTGTTACGGTTCACAGTCGCACAATGTAGACGTTATAGAAGAAATATCGCAGTTTTCTAGGATTTAGACAATTACAACACGAAGGTTTTAGTGGAGTTCGGAACATTGTGTTGGATTCCTATCATTTTCCTTCCTATCAATTATCCTATCGCAACAGTCATCCGTCCAATAGTCATCCTTTACCAAACATTGTGTTGCTCAAACCCTCACCTCCTAGTGACTCGTCCATGTCCTTTGGTCCCTAACTGATCCGTACCCCTTGGACTCTAAATTTTACTCGTCCCATCTCATCCCTACCACTCCATTTTTCCACGCATTTAAAAGAACCATACTCCAGACCACACGAGCAGAGAATTCAGTCCACGACAATCCTCTAACACCTCCCTGAAGAATAAACTTAAAACCTCGTAAAATTGTGTTACGTTATTTCTTAACACCGGGAATACAACAACTGGTTTATTCTTACGAGTTTGGATTTTTATATACAGTTCTAGTTAGGAGTTTGGGGGAGTTTTTTCAACTGATTCAAGGACTGGTGATTCAAATATTTGTGACTCAAGGGTTGGTGATGAAAAGCAAGGTTATCAGAGACTGAAGGTTCGGCAAACTCATCGTTGACAAAATCGTAACTTTCTTCGTTTCGTGTATTCAATTCGAAGAACGACTATTCGAGCCAAGCGTTTCGATTCGCACAATTGAACGAAACAGAAACGATAACCATCTCGGTAACAAAGTAACGATACAATTTCGCGATCTTTAAATTTAACGATTTCGCGAAATCTAAATTGTCTAACTGTGACGAGGACATACAACATTGCTCTGCATTTTGCGTTTATTCTCCTCTTTGTACGCCGTATTATATAATATTTAAAAGCTTCAATACAACTGGCTGAAGAACGTTGTTCGAGGATGAAACACAAGCGATTACAGCATTTTATCGTCGAGTTACAACGATAAAAGCAACGTCGACGCTTTCGCCGCTTTTGTCAACGCGTTTCCCCCATCCTCGGGGAATTAAAAAACGGAAAAAATAGAATCATCGATGCTTAGCAAGTCGAGCATTGCTGAAAAATACGTGCAAGGATAAAAGAGTCCCTGCTGCTCGCCAATTTATATTCATGCCCCAGGAAACCTGATGCGCTGTGAACAGTAATAGTGATTCGCAAAAAACGGCGTGAACGCGACATTTAGACTGTATGCAGACGAGGGATTTTTTTCACTCATGATCGTACTCCTCTTCTTGCTTTTCCAATTGAAAAAAAAACGAAGACACATAGTAAACAAAAGGTACAAAAAAAAAATAGATGGGGCGGAAGACTTTTCCTTCTGAAGTTCTTTATTCAAGGGGGTGTTCTCGAGAACTTCCGTCAGGCATCGCAACTCGTTAAGGCCCGGGAGGTCCCCGAGAGCATTCGGCACCTCCTCGTCTTATCGTCAATACGCAGTTGTAATAAGATGCTTTGCTTATCGCCTAACTGTAGCGATCGTTCTGAAGATCACCAATTCACAGTTGTAATAAGATGCTTTGCTTATCGCTGAACAGTGGCAATCGTTCTAAATATCACCAATAGACATTTATAATAAGATGCTTTGCTTATTGCCTAACTGTGGCAAACGTTCTGAAGATCACCAATTCACAGTTCTAATAAGATGCTTTGCTTATCGCTGAACAGTGTCAATCGTCCTAAATATCACCAATAGACATTTATAATAAGATGCTTTGCTTATTTCCTAACTGTGGCAATCGTTCTGAAGATCACCAATTCACAGTTGTAATAAGATGCTTTGCTTATCGCTGAACAGTGGCAACCGTCCTAAATATCACCAATAGACATTTGTAATAAGATGCTTTGCTTATCGCCTAACTGTGGCAATTGCTCTAAAGATCGTGCGTCAAAATGTCTCTCGTCTACATCTAACCTTAGATCGCGTATCCGTGGTTCGTGACCAACTTTTTACGATTTCTGCGTAAATTGGTTCATTCTCGAGAGTAACATCCCCTTTCACGTTTTCAAACTGTCGCCGACGGTGTGACTTCGTGATTCACTTCGTGATTTCCGGAGAAACGGCAAGGCAACGGCCTGTCTAGCGCTGATAAGTGCAATAGGCTGTCGTGCTCGAGAGGATCGTGTCATTTGTGACTCTTTCTGCTCCGCGAAAACACCCACTTCGCGTTACCGCCAGCCATTTGTATGGTACATTTGTCACAATTTATTCTCGAGCAACGGAAACCCCTTCAACACGTTCCCAGACGAATCCCATTCGCGTTTCCCGTCGTTTAGTTTCTTTTCTCTACGCGCGATCTCCCGCTGGAAATAAATGGCAGGACTTTCTTTCGAGCGCCGGTTATCAAAATTAATTGGCGAACAGGCGAGATTCGTTCGATCGATAACGATTAACGGACATAATCGTGCCAGCAAGCGTCCAATGTAAGTCTCCTGTTCGATCGAGGTATAAACGAGATTTAATTTGACGAAAGAGTGGGCCGAAATTTATGAGAAAATCCTCCGGGCTCGAGGGACAATTGGACGAGAACGTCCCTACCGACACTTTTTCTCGTGCTTCCTTTTTCGGTTCCCCTTTTTCACATATTCCCTGTTTCACTTTATCTCTATCTCCCTTTTCCTATCTACCTCTCTATCTCCCTCTCTCTCTCTCTCTTTTTCTCACTCTCCTGCTCTCGATCTCTTTTTTGTCCCTCCACAATGCTTACCCTCCGTATGTGTTATCGATCCCCACATATACTTGTCGTCCAGCGTGCGGGCCGGTAGCCTTGACAATTTTCTCCACGAGATTCTGCGAGTTAAAACCGAGGTTTTCCCCGGCGCAACTTCGGGCATCCGTTCTTCGTGTTTCGAATCCTGGCGAAACATAAAGGAACTTGGACCGCAACTGCCACGGTTCGTTCTATTTCGCGCCTTCGCCTTTCCAACTTCAACTCGGGACTCGATTCAATTTATGAAAGTTCGTGTCCTACAGCCGAGCAGTCGCTTCGACGTGTCGTCGAGACGAAACCGAATCCGTACCCGGTTAACCGACTTCGTTCAGACGTTTGCGTGAAAACAGGGAACAAGATCTTCGAACGGTTAACGAATATCGATCGGTTTGTTAGATGAAGCTGAACAGGTTCGGAAAAAGCGATGCTTCCTAGGCTTATTTACGGGAAGAGCATAAATAGCACAATTATCATGCACGTATAGACGAACTTGAAACAAACGTAAAGACAGAGTGATACAAGTTTTCATACGCACAAATTTACTTAAATTTCGATACACGATAAATTTCGAATAGATAATCCTGGCAATGAAAACAGCTTCAAGTATCTAAATTTAAACTTAGATTGTTAATAAGTAACGTAGAGAACTATTAACTATAAATTCGGAGCTAGTTACGCTGGTACGAAGATTCCAATTGTACAGTAGCGGACAAAAGCTTAAGACGAGAAGACAATGTGGAACACAATTTTATGGTCGGCAAATATTATTTGTAAATTCATTTGTTTGTTATTATGGTAGAACATTATTTATCGATCAGCACAAAATGAAAATTTTGTTTGTCATATTATTCCTTGTAAATTAGTTACTTTAACTTCGTTCACTCTTTGGTCTTAAACTTTTGTCTACTACTGCATAACAACAACCGTACAGAAGAATCCATTATTTTATCCTCCCCGATAAACAAACGAAAGAAACGTTGCTGCGTTTTCAGAATTCGATTAATTTTAACCAACGCATCGTCGAATATCCGTAGAACGTTCAAAATCCTGTTTCTTTATTTAACATTTACGATTTGATTAACGTATGGAGGAACAAGACCGACCGGATACACAGTTTCCCGTGTCTTACTCGTTCTTCCTGTCTCTCACTTTTCACACGTGTCGTACGCACAGCAGTGCGTGTTGCAGGTCGGATAACATCGGCCAGTTTTCGGGACAAACCTCTCCGGATGCATAGCCCCGCTATCCCGGACAGTCCCGTTCCGAACGTTCACCGCATAAACCGGACAATACCGTGTGTCGTACTTCCGTTTGTTCTGCGAATTTGTGAATTTTGCAGATAACTGTTAATTGCCCGTCGAAATTTCGAATACGCGGCTACAACGCAAAGTGGTCTAATAATTACACAGGACCTGTGTACGATGCATATATAATTAACGGGAGGAGACCATTCAGCGCAATTAATACTCAAACGTTATGCGGTACCGATTCGCTTGGGAAAACGATTGTGACCCTGCCCTCACCCTCTGGCAATAATTTTTTTTGGCGATTCGAAGTTCTCGTCAATAAATTTATCAAAATATGCGTCGATGATATGGTCACCGAATGAAAAAAAAACATAAAAAATTATTGGAAAGCGTTCAACATAAGTTCTTAAGATTTTTATCATATAAACTCAGAGTCCCTATGCAATTCTCTGATCATGACTTCAAGCCTGTTACGAGCAGAGTAAATATTATGTCGCTTGAAGATCGCAAAATTATGAATGATCTATTGTTCTTATATAAAATCTTAAATGGCCATATACGTTGCCCAGCTCTCCTTTCACTCATTGATTTGCATGCTACATCCAGTAAGAAGCCCGTAAGACTTCCTATTATATTCTTACCGCGTAGGTATTTAACTAGATTCATATACTCTGACCCCATGAACCGGATATTCGAATTAGCGAATAAGTACTGGTCTAAAATTGATTTGTTTAATGCTTTTTTACACTCTAGCCGTCTATAAATTATTCTCAATATACATACATGTCGATCAAAAATTGTAATATTTCTCCTTTGTTCTACTGATTATATTTATCACCGCTGCATGAAAATTTGTATTCTACTGTATATTAATGGGTTTTGTTTTTTCCGTTTAATTAAATAAATAAATAAACAAATAAACAACGATAGCCTATAACAATATACTCTGTCTCGAAGCACATCTAAATTCGTTTCTAATAAAAAGTGCAAATTGCACGGACTTTATTACGGTGCGACGGGGTTACGAGCGATCTCGTTAGTAAATCAAGCGTAAGTTATGAACGAACAGGGGCAGGGAAGAACACTCGTAAACAGTAATTCCCCAAAGTAGCGAGGCGCGCGTATAATGTATGCCGACGCGTATTGCGACCGCGCGGTTCGTAAATTTGCCGGTTCTCTATCTGCAAATATTAATCGGAGGAAGCGGTGCGGAGCGTTCGCTACTTTCCGTACTAACGCAAATGCGACAACAATCGGTTGACGGGCGAGGAGAGGGAAAGAGATTGACCGCAGCACGTATGCCGCAAAATTGTTTGCCCGTTTCAACCTGCTGAACTGATAAATAATTGCTTAACGCGCTTGTCATTCTTCTCCGCGGGCATCGTCTCTCTCAAATTGTTCGACGGAATTCCGGGTGAAACTGATTAAACGATTACGGTGAATGGAAATTATTTTCGGTGTTCGTTCCCGTAGTTGGCGATCTTTATAGTTCACGAAACGTCTCGTTCGCAAGCGTGATTCGAGTAGAACGGATGTTGAAATAGAAAAGGTTTTTATAGAAAAGAGATGGAAATAACTGTAGTCAGCGAATAATACGTTTAACCCTTTGAGCACTGAATACTAACCCTTTGCACTCGAGAGGTGACCGTTAGTCGTTTAATGATACTAACTTCAAAAATCTTCAAATTCGAAATATTTATTATGATTCACGTATATTAAACTTCATTTAATTCAGTTAAGTCGTATATTAAAATTTACATATATAACTATTTAACGTCCGGGTCTGAACCAAAATCTGAAAATTTGCGAAACTATCATATGCTAGGATTACGATGTCCCATGAGAGGGGACAACCGAGTGCAAAGGGCTAAGCGCTTCGAAGGGACGGCGCGCTATCGCTAGAGACGACATTGACAATCGTGTTGCAGTAAGCGAAAAATCGAAAAAATTGGCAAACGCATATTTTCGCCCATAATCCCTACGAGTAACTTTTGTCAACACTAAAAGGTTAACGCCGAAATTTGTCACGGAAAAAGTTATAAGGTAAAGAAAACAAAAATTGATATACACATGTACGCCCCTACGAGCAACTTCTGTTAGACGCATATATGCGCCCATAGCGCTCAAAAGATTAACACATTGCGTACGGGCGACGAGATATCTCGTTTTAATAATTTCTTACACACTGATATTCACGGCTCCAAATAATACGATCTGTTTGTTATGTTTGTTACATTTTCCACGTTTATTGTTACGCAAAAAACCAATGTACAAAAAACATGCTATACACTAACATTCAAGAATTTCCAAATGAAAATTGAAAAAAGTGCTTGTATGTATTGTCTTCAATTTTTTGGCGAGCAGAACACAGTACGAAATGTGTTAATATACCAAATATACGGAATCGATCAAACAGTTTCTTTTAATGGAGAAGTTGAGGATTTAGTAGGAAAACAATCGAACGGTAACCGTAAAGCGATAACGTGAATTGATTCAATTTAAAAATATCGCTACACCATTCGATCAATTTCAAGAGTCACTGTATTTAACAAGCTAGCGAACGGCTACTGCATATGCATGCGGTATTTCCGCTTTGTTCGGATGGGTCATCGCTGCATATGCAATATATACTTTCTGTCTTTAAATTTCATAATCAAAGTGATGGGGAAACTTATAAATAAAATTGTCTGCTCGATCTACGTTTCTTACAGACACAAGAATCTAACTGGTTTTTCTATTTTGTTAAAAATATTGTTAAAAAACATACTGCATTGCTGACGTTCATTGGAATTATTGAGAGTGCTCGTATCAACTACCCTATTAGATTTCATGCGGTCCGCGAATGTATTAACGAACATACGTGTATTTTCCATTAACGATTGCAATACCAATACATGTATATAAATATAAAACATTAAAATGCATGCGATCCAACAAAAGACCTTAAAATCTGTCAAAAACGTTTAAACGAAATCTAAAAAACCATCTGTTCGAAAGCCAGGATCTTCGAATTACTTATTTTAAAAGAAAATAAAAGTAGCGTGTATGTTACACAAAATAAGAAAATATTCACGTTAAAATGTAAAGGCTCCTTGTTCGCTCTAAAATTCAACACGAACCTTAGTAAACACAGCCCAATACAGGCGTTTAATTAAAAATTGCGAAAAGAAAAAAGGTGGCGTACGTGTTGCGAAATAAAAGAATATTTACGCTAAAATACGAGGGCTCTTTGTTCCCTTGAAAATTCAATACGAACCTTCCTAAACACAGCCTAATACAGGCGCTTAATTGTTGAATGAACAGAGGTGGAATTAAGAACGAACTACACGCGAGCAGCGTCACACGTTCAGTTGTATATTTGCTAGTGTCTATGCATTATCGGAATATCGATTTTAAGTATGGCGAACGGCTTCGATAAAAATATCGGGAATTCAGGCTGAAGCAAGGGACTGGAAAAACCGAAAATAGGCGACGATGGTCGTCGTAACGGCGTCGCTGCAGCGGCGTCCGTTCACGATCTACGTTTACACCCTCTGGCAACGAGACGCTCGAAAGCTATGCACACGTTGCCCTCTGTTGTTAAATCGCGGCGAAAAGCATTTTGCCTTCGGCACGACCGAAATAGCGTTAATCGTTACACCCGGCCTTTTTGCGAATCCGAAACATTCTAGAACAACGCTACCTCCGTTGGCCCATGTTTCTGTCATTACGATCGATTAACCCTTTCAATGCTATGGACGCATATATGCATCTGGTGAAATCTACCACAGTATTGTCTCTCTATGTGACAGTTTGTTACTACTCTCTAATTGGCAATGGCTATCCCTGCTCCTTGGAATATTCAGCATTCGTATGCGTTTGTTTTTCAATCTTCCACTTACTGCAACACGATTACTAGCGTACGAGTAACAATAATGCTATCCACCCAAAAGCATTTCAAGCTAGAGTATTCAGCACTCAAAGGGTTAAACGGTGTCGCACAGCTTCCGAATTTAATACCATCAACGTTTATCGCCGAGCAACGCTTTAAACCTGTAATATCATTTTGTCGCTTAAGCAAGATCAGAGCGCCGGGTCGACCCTCGAAAATAGACTACGGCCAGCGGAACGTACACCCACGTTCGAAAGTATTGGAACACCCGTGAAGAGCTAAGCGATCCTGAAAGATCGCACGAAAATTATAAGATTATTAAATTGCCTAGTTTGTCACCTGGGGCTATAAACAATTCATGTATTTAACCTAACGAAAAGGCACAATCCACTCAATTCATCTGAGGACTTCTACGACACAGTTCCCAACGGCGCCAAAAATAGAAGGGAAAGAATTGTAATGGCTAGATTAAGGACGGGCCATAATAGGATTTCCCACAATTTCATCCTTGAAAAATCAGAACCACCTTATTGCACATCATGTAACACACCCCTAACTGTCAAACACTTATACGAATGCAGACATTTTGAGCAAATCAGACTAAGTTGCAACATAAAACTAGAAACAGCCCTCACTTGCAAGAACCACATAGAAAACACAATCACATTCCTGAAGAACACCAACCTCTGCCACAAAATCTAGAACAATCGATCCGTACGTCGCTAATGACCGAGATGTTGATGCGACGATAAAGAAAAAAAAATATATATTTCATGAATTATACAAATGTAGTTTCACATCTTGATCAACTCGAATAATCTGTGAATTATTTGTTAATAATGATACTTTTGGAGTGCGATGCCTTGCCTTGGAAAAGACAAACCTAAGAATCCTCTCCAAAAGCTGGTACAATTTAAATGCACTCCCGATTTCATGTAATCCCATAAAAAGAAACTATAAAAGACGTAGACCGTAGGACTTAACTCGGTATTTCGATTTGCATCTCGATGCCAGAGCTAAATTGACCGACTGTTCATGCAACTTCCTTTCTTTGGAATGGCCTACCAAATATATATAGTAAATTCTACTTTACTTAATTTAGTAGAGTGAGATGATAGGGCTCAGATGTGAATAAAATAAAAGTGAAATGCTTAGAATATTAATAAGTGTATATTTAACACGTTGGATGCCATGGGGGTCACCGGTGACCGGCGCGCTCAAATTGATAGAAATACATAATTTAGAAAAATATCAATACTTATCAATTTTTCATTGCTACCATCGTTAATGCAATGATGTGAAGAAATTAATGCAGTAAAAAATATCTAAAAGTAGTTACACTTATTTGTTGTAGGTAATATTCCAACAGTGTATGTATAATAGAAAATTCATCGTGGCGCCACGGGTAAATCCTGTAAAACTGGCGTGGCATTCAACACGTTAAAATAGTTTAATGATAACAACTTAAACGACTTTACAACTTAGCAACTACTACGTTCAGAATCACACTCTTTTTGCCTTCACAGTCAAACTCTTTCTCGCATTTTCCTCGTCATATGTTCTTCCAAACACTCATTTCTAATTCTAAACCTTTCTCACTCGATGCATTCGGCCACGTTCATCCAAAATTCCTCAATCGCGACGTTTCCTCAAGTGTTCATCATTCGCGCCTTAGAAACACTCGTGTCCAAACATTCTACGTTCACACGACTATAACTCAACTAAAGTACTCTTCACACTTTCTCAGAATACTCATTCGATCGCATTTCTACATATATCTACCAGTGAAATTCGTGGGTTTCATCAGTACACGCCTTGTACAGTTAGTAATCTCTCAAAGGAGACGAACAGATTCGCTTTGCCCCGCTGAAATTCTATGCATGATGCGATCAGCATGCGCATATTTCGCGTAAATAGGCGAAGCCAATTTATGTGAACAAATGCGATACAGTTTCATTGGAAATTCCCGAAGTTTTAATTAGAAAATCTACCGTTCAAGTGTACGACGTCGTCCGAAATAGTTTTCCGTGTACAGCGGCTCGCGTATCAGAACTGCATGCATAACGCAACGCTGCTTGTTGTAATTATGCCGGAATTGCTGATGGTCTTGAAATTATTTGTAAATTTCGGGAACGCGGATTCCTAAGAAGCCGACGATCCACGGGGGACTAGAAATCCGCGAAACTGTAATATAAATTCCACGGCGCAGCACGGAAAGCGAGCTCGTCTGCGAACCTGATAACGCTTTAAAATAACGCTGCTGTAACGTTACTCGGATTATCTGCAACGGAGCTCGAATTTACGTTCGCCCTGCACATTGGCCAAGCATCAATCGCGGCAAAATAGCGAATACGCTTTGAAACGAGTGCGCGGACAATGACGAAAATCTCTGTACTGCTTATCAAATTTTAGATATTCAAAATGTTAAACCTTGATTAAGCATCGATCGCGACAGAGCTTGAAACAAATATAAAGATACAGAAATACAAGTTTTCATACGCACAAATTTACTTAAATTTTGATACGCGATAAATTTCGAATAGATAATCCTAGCAATCGAGGCAGCTTCAAATATCTAAATTTAAGCCTAGATTGGTAATAAGTAATATAGAGAACTATTAACTATAAATTCAGAGCTAGTTACGCTGGTACGAAGATTCCAACTGTACAGTAGCGGACAAAAGTTTAAGACGAGAGGACAATGTGGAACACAGTTTTATGGTCTACAAATATTGTCTGTACATTCATTTTTATCGTTACTACAGTAGAACACTATTTATCGATTAGCACACAATGTAAATTTTGTTTATCGTGTTATTCCTTATAAATTAGTTACTTTAATTCCATTGACTCTTTCGTCTTAAACTTTTGTCCGCTACTGCAAGTAGGACTCTGGGTCTCGATACAGACGAGCGACCTTTTTCCGCGCAATTGCATCGTTTCCGATTGGAAAAACAAGAAGAAACATCAGGATCTTGCATTAAAAAGTCGTTCGTTCGCGACGGATCTGAAACGAGCAAGAAATACGCTCGTTTTGCAGGTATGCGTGAAACAGCTTTCGCGATCCACCCTATCCCGCGTATGCTCGAGAACGATGTTTAATTCATGGGCTGTGAAAAATCAGAAGGGAAGAAAGGACAGGTGAAAATCCCTATCGAAGAATGACGCAGGAGAACCGTGCATAGCCGGGGCGATCGAGACCGGCGGTTGTTTTGATTTTCATGCCGCTCGCAAATGCAAGACGGTGTATCTACGTTTGGCCGTGGCTATGCATGCATAATGTATGCGCGGCGTGCATATGCAGGTTTATCTATCTGTGGGCACGGCTCCGGTCAATGGCTGACATTGGTCGATATACTAATCCAACGTATAGCTGGTCAAACTCGGCAACTTTGCATACTCATTCCCGCCAGGATTTCCACGATACACCGAGATAAACGAGTTAGATGATACTCTGGAAATTCGAGGATAACTTAGATTTCGAACTGACATTAAACAGGAACTAATTGGAGCGCGACGAAGTCGGAAATGAACGTATCGGTGAACCGGGGAACGCGTAGAAACGTCGGGCAGGTAGGTAGGGGTGAACGTGGCTGATTGCCGCGCTTCGTGTAACTTCGTTGCTAAATGAAATACAGAGTTGTCGTAACGAGGATGTACGTAGCGACGTGTGAAGTTGATCGAATAATCGGACTGATTTGATTGTGAAGTATTGTAGGAAAGTTTACTTTCACTTTTATTTAGCAGAGCGAAGATGATAGGGCTCATCAGGTGTGAATAAAATAAGAGTGAAGCGCTTAGAATATTATTAATATATATTTAAAATAGTTTAATGATAACAATTTAAACGATTTTACAACTTAGCAAAAACTACGTACTTCTTTTGGAATCACGCTCTTTCTGCCTTCACGGTCAAACTCTTTCTGCGTTCACACGACTATCGCTCAACTCAAGCGCTATTTGCATTTTCCTAAACTCGCACCCACTCGATCGCATTCCTACAATACGAACTGTTCAATAATTTGTCCGACAGATATATCTATCGATACCTTTTGAATTTTTAATCAGTCTCTGTAAAGCAACGAAATTATGAATATATAATAATATGTAAATGTAACGAAAATATTTAACTCGAACGATGAACGTAACGAAGGAAAGTATTTTATCAATTTCATAAATTGCTGTGAACATTTATTAATTTTTACTAGTATGTAATTATTACTTATTGCTGCTGGCAAATGAAACATTGAATTTCCGTTCACTTGATCAAGTATCTCTGCACATACACCGCATATAGTATGTCGTAAATATATGTTAAATTATTCGAGCCCAATTTTTATACATTGTGAATAATGGGCACCATGAGGTTGTTCACGTTATATTAATCAGAAATTGTTAAAAGTAAATTGGAGCTAATTGTTTATTTTCATATACCTATGAAAAAGCAGGAGCTCGCGTAACAAAAAAATGTTCGTCGAGAAATATATTAAAATAAACAGAATTTTCATAAAAATCCCGAATTTATCCGTATTATATTTTACGCTTTCGTATCATCTTTATAAATGAGTATTTCTTAAAAAAATATTTCTGCGTCTCTCTTTGGATAAAAATTTTACACGTAGCTGGATGTTATACATATTACCCAATAAATTTTCATTTTCATCCCAATTAACAGGAAAAACAATTACGTCCACGACATCATAATTTTATATTTTAGAATGGCAAATATCCATTTATTTTCTTTTCCTCTACGGCCGCGCTATAATATTTAGACCAACGTCTACTGAGCAAAATTGGAAAACTTATGAGTAGAACAGACCAACCAGGATGACTTCGATTACTGAAAATATTCCATTCCGAAAATCTAGGTTAAATTGCAATTCTCTGACATAATACAATCTTTTCACGAAGATTTGGTTTTATATAACTATATTTGCAATTGTATGTAACAAAATTTAGAATAGTACGGGTAAACTCTAAATTTGTGTGAATTAAGATTTTACACAAACGAAAGAATTCCTTTGCGCGACTTTTGACCCACGTGTAGTCCACATTACACTATCTAGAGGGTGAGACAGATTTTTGTTTAAGTTTCATTTCTTTATATGAACTTATAAAGATCCAAATTTGCATAAAATCCCGTAAAACATTTTAGGTATTATAGATAAACTCAAAAGTCCTGTAAATTAAGATTTCACACAAACGAAAGAATTCCTTTGCGCGGCTTTTAAGCCACGTATAATCCACATTACAGTCTTTAGAAGATGAGACAGATCTCTGTTTACCACCCATTTCTTTAAATGAGCTTATAAAGATCCAACTTTGCATAAAATCCCGTAAGACATTTTAGGTGTTACAGATAAACTCAAAAGTTCTGTAAATTAAGATATTACACAAACGAAAGAATTCCTTTACGCGACTTTTAAGCCACGTGTAATCCACATTACAGTCTTTAGAAGGTGAGACAGATCTCTGTTTACCTCCCATTTCTTTAAATGAGCTTATAAAGATCCGTAAGCTTACTCGTAACATTTCTAATTCTCTACCATACTCCGGAGTAAACGTTAACCCATCGACTGCCACGCAAATTCAGCGCGTCTTGCCCTGGTTGCCACGATTTTATTTTAAAGAAGACATTTTAATCGTTTAAGCTATAATTTTAACAATAGTTTTTAATAAAAATTGATAATTAATATCTTCTCTACACTATATATATCTTTCATTCATCCTTCACAATAATTCCTAACTCAAATGGTCATTTGTAGCCAATCTAAAATTGCAACACACACTACGAGATATCTCATAGTTGGCAGTCAATCGGTTAATCTAAATACAGCTCATCGCTGTTTCCGCTACAACGAAATTTCGTCAACTCTAACCGAGAAGAAGAATTGTCAATGGAAAAATACGACAGCTATCGATGTTCTCGCATGGTTCGTGAAATCATGACTCAGGTTTGCGGCCAGATATCTACGACGGCGTTTCTAACGGCGTGGTTGCGGCGATGCGCGACGTGCGTGCCACGATGAAATTCCGCGTAAGCTACCTTGATTGGGTCTACCGTTGCATCTAGCGTTACATCTACCGGTGCCGTTCGCACACATTCACGCTTACAATAGCCCGGATTATACACGGCCTGTTATTTGCCGCCGCGGATTAATGCGCCAGACACATTCGCTGCACCCTGCCGTGCGCGCCTCCTGCAGCTACACCCACGCGAGATATTTAAATGCCCTCCTGTCCGAGGTCAGGAATACACCGGCGACTAATTAATTCGGGGATACCGGCAGCCTCCTTGCAACCGAATGCTATTAGGTCGTTAACACCAGATTTACGGACATTTCTTGTACATCTATTCCTAATACATGTTTTAGGATTTGATGATCGTGGTCGTGAATTAAAGTACATTCGCCAAACAGTAACGAAATATTGATTGAACTTAACAATCAAGGAGTAACAATATTAATCATGTGTCAGAAGCGCAGAGGTGCATCTACTCGTTGCTAACTGCTAATTGTCCATTTTTAGCGTCCCCATTTCGGCCGCTGCCAAAAGAGGGACGTCCCGAAAAACTGGACGGTTCTACGTACCCTACAATGTAATACATGTAATATGTAGAGACTTGTTGAAGCAAACACAATTTGATTCGTTTAAAAATAAAAAAATCAGCAATTAAATGTTTATGCTTCCCACTCTTATGTTAAATCGAGAATTAATGAATAAGACTCAGTCTATAGTTAACACTATTTTCACTATCACAACTTTACCATTGGTTTCTGATGGTGAAAGAATCTTTCTATCTAATCGGAAAATAGTCCGTCAAGGCTTTAGCCTAGCCTATCCATCCCTATCTCCCTGCCGTCGACCAAACAGTCGATGATTTACGGATGTGCATGTTCATACACATCTTACTCACACACAAAGCTTGCATACATACACTAAGAATTGGAAAGGGGGTTTTTACATCGCTTAAATAAAATACACCCTTATTCGCAGATATTATAATACTTTATTATATAACACGAAGAAGGACAACTGTGATCGAACCTTGCGAGCTTTGTCATGAGACCAGCAAAACGCAGTGTTTGAAATTCCTACAACCCCGTCCAGGTTCTTCAGCTCCTTTGTTCCGTTTCTTTCTCAAGGGGTTCTTAGAACGAGTCCTTGAGAAAGTACGTTAAGAGAAGCTGGTTTATGGTTAATTTTTGCTTCGCAGTACGTAATTTCTAACATTGAGAAAAATATGTATACATCGTACAGAATTAAAAATTCTAAAATGAGTGGAAGCAGTGAATGAAACTGTGATCATCATTTTAAACGATCTTTTCCACTTTTTCGGCAATTCGGGACTCCGCTTGATAGATCTATCGATATCGTATCGATGTAGGTATTAGGTATTGGATTAAAATTTTCAAATGTGGTTCTTCATTGAATAAATGACAACAAAGTGCGAAAAATCGGTGTACTCTTCCAAGAGCACGATTTCAAGTTAAGACCAGCAAATCTTCTTCGGTTGTACAATTGAATTCGTTCAAAAATACGAGTACACGATTATGGTGCGTAGAACAAGTAAACTAAATCGAGGTGAAGCATAAACTTACGATTAGCGAAATCTGAAGTACGATCTACGAGCGAACTCCGTAACATAATTAATCAATTGATCACCATAATTCGTTCGATCCACCGGAATATAGTAACGATCGACGACACGAACACGATGCATGAAGTTCACGGAGTAACCCCTATTGCAACACGAATTTCTCTCCGATGGAGCAAGTTGTTGATACATCCACGATCCGAGTGAGAGTGAAATCAGATCTTGCAAGGAAACCGAACCCAGATTATGGTACAGTTTCGGTATAATTTAACCCGAGCCTAACCCGATTCCTATTATGTCGTTAGCAACGTAAATTAATTTGATGTTTAAAAATTATAAGAAAATCAGTGCATTTATCGAATTATGAAAATATTGCGCATGAAGATTTGTTAACCGTTTAAAATACAAACATTTAAGAATTTCGCTACAGGTTATCAATCTTTTTTGTCACCGAATTAGCGATGAATTAATTTAGGATTATTAAAAAAGGATCGCTCTTTTAAAAATTCAAAGATTGCTCAATCGAGTTAACTCATCGGTAGATTGTAAGAAATGATAGAAGGGAAACTGAATTTTTCTATCAAAGTTGAATTAATTTGATCTATGTCCTTAAGCTGAGTACTGAACCGGTGAATTCAATTTTTAATAACTCCAACTACTTTAAATTCTAGTTGAAAAAGAACGAATATTACGGAAAATAATATGCACGATCATGACAATTAAATCTACGTTACTCTCGATCCATAAATAAAATCTGAATTTTGTTCGAAGAGTCTCAGAATTAATTCATGCAAATTAACCGTTTGTGTCGACACTCTCCGCGCCGGTTTAATTCACTTCTGATCCGACTCGGCCAGGGTAAATCTCGTTTCGCGGCAAATTGAACGATTCCGTACCGTTCAAAGTCGCTCCGCGACTCGTATCGAGAGAGGCCGGTTTAAAAAATTGTGAGGCCCTCGAAACCTGATTACAAAAATGCTGCAGAAAAGAACGTTTCCTTAAAGAGCACGCGACGGGCCCTTATCAGTTCCGAGAGCGTTTTGCATACGGTAATTTTATATCGATTCGATCTCGCAAGGCATTTTATCTCTCCTCGAGGAGAAAGTTAACTGCCTCGGGTCTGCTCCACCCGTTACCTCTGATCTCAATCGTACTCGTTACCGACGATGCATCGATCGCGATCTCGTCTCGAGTTTTCAGTATTCCCTGCAATCTAGTTACCGACCACTTCGCAAGATGAATCGCGGAAACGCGGTAAGGTACATAAAGCAGATCAAGTGCTCGGCAATATATTCGATATGAAATAAAGGAATAAAGCTGCCGCGAGCGAATAAAGCCGATTCGATTAGAGAAATCGATATATGAATGTAGGTACGTCGTCGCAGAGTAAGAAAGGAGAGGTACATTTAATACGTCTATGAAATTCTATGAAACGATCGAAAATTATGATCGAAAATTATTATGGACTAATGATTATTCTCGTATTCGATGTTTTCGGTATTTCCGTCTCTCTGCGCATAAGATATCACTCATTGGGGGTGACCGACCCCCACGAAGTGAACGAAGCAAGTGGAAAATAGCTTCGTCAGTGCCTTTTAGCGTTATTCGAATCCAAATACGGAAGATCACGCTGACTCGTAGGTTGTAAGAAGGTTTACCTTGTTGGCGCGCTAATTGACACACGTGTTATCGGTCAGAGATTGATCGATCACCGTGATATCGAACAATAGTCCGAGATGAGTGAGTGTAGAAGAAGGGGTGTATGCGTATGCTTGGAAAAAAGTGCAGGAAGAAAGAGAGTTGCGTAGAGAGAGCATCTACGCTTGTCTTTCTCTTGAGTTTTAAAATTTTGTTAACTTTGCACCAAAGGTAAACACATTTTTATTTTTCGTTTACGGTGATCGAACGGGGTCGCTTTATCTTCCCAAGTCGCAACGTGTTCCGCGAGGGATCGAAGTGATATTTAGTGTGTTATGAGCGTGTTGGAGCTTGGGCTCGCTCTGTTGTCTCAAGATGGGTCTACTACAACGGTGTTAGGGTGCGATCTTCCACCCACGAAGCAAACAGAGCTAGCAAAACTTGCTTCGTAGGTCCCGTTTGGCGTCATCTGAATTTTGATATGCAAGATCACCCTCTGTTAACCCTTTGCACTCGAGAGGTGATTGTTAGTCATTCAATGATACTAACTTCAAAAATTTGCAAATTCGAAATATTTACTAAGATTCGCCTATACTATACGTTATTTAGTTTAGTTAGGTGATATACTAAAATTTACGTGTATGACTATTTAACCTTTAAGTCTAACTAATAAACAAACTAACTGAAGTCTGGAAATTTTCGAACTATCATTTGGTGACTAACGGTCACCTCTCGAGTGCAAAGGGTTAATAACCGTAAGGAATATTTTTCTTGAGAAAATCATAGTTGAAACGAGCCATCGTTACACACCTATCGAACAGAGTCCATGTATGAAGCAATAACTGGTACTGAACAGCATGCACCGTTTCCTCCCCCTTTTAAGCTGGCGCCGCGGAAGGAAATTCTTTTAATTAAGATTCTAGACCCCGCCGGATTTATCGTGGAGTAAAATCCCTTTCGCGATAAACGATACAACAGCTAAAATTCTGATAATTAAAATTCTTTAATTAACGCCGGAGGAAGTGAATTGCGTTATTTTCCAACGGTTCGTTAATTATGCCGGATAATGAACCGAAAGTTCATCGCAGTAAGAGTAAGAGGGGAACAAAAAAAAATGGGGAACAAAAGGAGGAAAAACGGAGGAGGAGTGTTAAGTTTCACACGGAACGGTCGAACTTTCCCGACGATCGATACGACCACTGAACAATTAATATTATTATCCCCGGGAAAGCTTCCGATCAAACTTCTACCAAACTCTCATTACATCGAGATGGTGCAATGAAAATTGGATTGCTCGACCTGTACGAAGCTTCCCGCGTAAACTTCATCGTTTTAATATGCTTTATGGAAACCTTCGTGAGAGCCACGTGATATGGGTGGAACGGATAGGAATATAAGATGTGTTTTTATTTGTTGAACCGGGCAGTTGCAGAATTACTGCAAACGAGAGATTGCAACGAATAACCTTAGAGGATCTCGTGTGTATCGTAAACCCCACAGAATCTACGGATTCTTCATCTTTTTTCCTAAATTGATGCGAAATCAGAGAACTGGAATATCGTGTAATACTGAAACCGTATGACACTCTTGGGAATAACAGTTGATGAAACTGTATTAAAGTGTAATAACAAAGTTTTACAATACATACAGATGTAGGATATAACAACAATATCACGGTTCATGTAGTTCCACAATAACAGGATATGTAAATTACTTTTAAACCTACACAATCAGGTTATAAGCCTGTAAGACAGACATTCGATTTACAGTTTATTCAATTTAATATGACAAAATAAGCGCAATGGATCGTTCGATTCTGCTTAACCCTTTGCGCTCGAGAGGTGACTCTTAGTCACCAAATGATAGTTTCGCAAATTTTCAGACTTTGGTTAGTTTGTTTATTAATCAGGCTCAGAGGTTAAATAGGCATGCATGTAAATTTTAGTGCACGACTTTAACTAAACTAAATGAAGGTTTAATATAGGCGAATCTTAGTAAATATTTTGAATTTGAAATCTTTTGAAGTTAGTATCATTAGACGACTAACCGTCACCTCTCGAGTTCAAAGGGTTAAATTTGTCCAGTCAAGCTCAATCAAGTGTCTCATATTCCTACAAACTCATCATTTTACTTTCCTGCTGTTATCCTATAAATGAAAACACAACAACTTCAAATTCTCGTTGATATTACGAAACTGCGATTACTATAGAATAATTTATCTCCTTTCTTTCACCTAAAAATCACCAAATAATTTACAGTAAATACTATTTCAACGTGAACGCGCGCAAATGTTACATCAGAAACGAAAAACGTCTGTCAAACAAAGCAACAGCGAACAACGAATGCTTTTGGCGTAGAATATTTTAATCGTATAATATTTACCTTCCAACCATTGTTTTAGACGTCGGTACTCTGTATTGCTCAAAACCGTGTTATCTCGCGTTACTACCCTATCTCGTATTCGTATACCTTCGTGTATACGCAGGTACATACGAAATGAAGACCACGCGAGAAAACCATGATAAATCAGACATGCTGTTCTTCAAACAGCTTCAAACTTAACAATATTCTTGATCAACTCTATGTTTCTAAATCTTCTATATCTGTTTTTTATTACCTTTCGGATTAAACACTTATTTCTCTGATTCTCTAAAAAAGTTCCGCAAATCGATAGACTTTGCATTAATTATTTCCTTAATATTTTATAAAACTTCACGAGCTTATCAGCTTTCTATCCGTTAGTTTTCATTTTTTCAAGTAATCACCTTTTGGATTACGCTTACGAGTAGACTACCGTTTGATCTCTCAAATAATTAATTCAAACCTTCGAAAGATATAATTGCAGTAAATCTATGATCCGAACGTCGATTATTCGAATACATGCTGGTAAAAGATGTTCATATTTAAAACTTGTTTAGTTTCTATTCCTTTTATAACACGATCGAAAATTTATCTGTTTCAAACTATTGGGAATGGGGAATTTTATATTGGTAAATGAAATAAACTCTTATTTGTGAAATAATACTTAGATATTTATTGATACTTTTATATAGCACGAGGAAGGGCAATTATGACCGCACCTAGCGAGTTTTGTCACAAGACTAGCAGAACGCAGTGGTCGAAATTCTTACAACCCCGTCCGGGTCCTTCAGCCCCATTGTTCTGTTTCGCGATGTTTTCGAACTTTCTAAAATGCCAGATGTGGCTTAGCTTCTTGGAAGAAGCCCTTGAGAAAGTCAGTAAGAGAAAGCTGGTTTATTGTTAATTTTTGCTTCGTAGTATTTCTGTATTCAATTTCCAACACAAACATCTGTCCCCTGGGTTAATTCGAATAATTGACTAAGTTCTACGTGAACCTATCAAGTTATTATACTTGCACACCTATCTCTAAAACGCTTTGGACCTAACAAAATATTCCTCTTTTTAGTTGTGTCGCGTTAAAGAAACTTCGAAACAACAAAAACCAATACTTCGTCATTTTTTGTTTGTTTTCTGCAAACATTCCGTTTAATACCGGTGACGAGATAAACGTGTTATCGCGTTGTTCATCAATATTCCATCCACGTACATCAACAATGTATAGTCTGAACAATTTGCAGAGAGCTCGCATAGATAAATCGATCGTCAACTGTCTCGCGATATTACGTTCTTATTCGTCCTCGTGGGTCACATATGTCTCCGTCGTAAAAATCCAATTGCCAAGCAGTGCCTTCGTTTTAGGAGAACCGTCACACGTAAAACTTTTCCTACCTTCGTGACACCATCAACTTCTTGCAATGTCACGATATAAGTAGAGATCCTTATTCCACGTACATACGTGCATTAACCATCGCGCTTCTCTTATGTTTCGCCAAAAATTCGAAAGAAGCGCGATCGCGCTCCTGTTTGTTACTATAATGAAAGCGGTTGTGTTCATATTAATTTCAGTTTGCATTAATATCATTCGATTATGGTCCTTGATAATATAAAAATGAAAAATTATTTTCATTTCTTCAAGATAAGTGTTACACTGATAATTACAAAATGCACCATGTCAAATTCTACTTTATCTGAAAATGACTATAATATGAAGAGATAAATCTAAAAATTTTTATTTGCTAACAATTACTTTTTATGTAACAATTACAGCTAATTATTGCTGTTTTTATTATTTTCCAACAAAAATAATTACGCGTTTCATCCCACACTTTTAGCGTATATATAAGAAAATTTCTTAACACTCAAACGATTAATCGTGTACAAAGGCGTTTCAATGTGGAACAAAAATTTGTTTCATTTGGAGGCTTCGTCTCTGAGTACATCAACTTTGAATATTTTCGAAATAGTCGCGTGTTATTATTTACCTCGGTTTGCTTGTGCAGGGTTTGTAAATATTATAGATATAGGATACGTAATTTTTAAGGTTTATTTCATTAATGCAGAAATTGTTGAAGATGTTAAATTTTTGTGTGTTACAGTAGAACCTTCTAAAAGCGTTCGGATAAAAGAATTTTCGAATACTAGAACAGTTATGCTGTCTTCGTTGAGTGCAATATTCTCTGTTTGTAAAATTCTTAAAACTTTTTTGCAAATACAGTAGAGATTCCTATTTTTTTAACTCCCATTTTATCCACTTTACTCTAATCTTTTAACTGAGGATAGCGAGTTAACCCGTCATTGGAAAATGCTTCTCCAAGTCAGCATTTCCCTTAAAAGGCTAATACTCGAATACCCATATAATCTTCTATACAACCACTTAGGTTAATATCACTTTTAATTTATTTATTAATTTACTGGCAAATGCTTTTTACTATAATAAAAACAGGTAATTAAGAAGGAGAAACAAAGCAAAGAGGATAATTTTAATTAAATAACGTACCGATTACACTTCGCCGATATGTATTAACAAAGCCAAAAAAACATTTTAAGCGATACTTGTGTAAATTAACAGCCAAAAAAGATACGTGATCCTTAACCCCTTGACATACAATGACGAGTCTGACTCGTCATTCATTTTACGGTCCACTGTAGACTTTGACGAGTCAGACTCGTGAAACGCTTTTTTCAGCGGACGCCGTGCAGTATACAATTAGATTACATAGTTGCTTCACTCGTGCGTCGATTATTATTTTTTAATATTATTTAGATGTTCTTTATTAACATCAATCTGAATGAAAAATCCAAATTTCAAAATAAAATATACTCTTTCTCAGCCTTCACGTAACCGTTCAGTTGAGCAAAATTAAATGGTATTTTTCGGTCGCATCAAGTTCCATTTAATTCGTATGTCAAGGGGTTAAATATTGGAAGAAACGGTCAATTTCGTGAATCTCTATTCCAACGAATAAAGTTTAACGCTAAAAAAAAATAAAGTAATTGTTATATCATTCGAAAATTCCATTATCCGACCGCTGTTGTCCCCCTATTAGTTCGGATACGGAAGTCTCCGTTGCACCTCGGAAACTAAACCCAAACAGCGCGTACATAAGAAGTTGTTCAGGATATTGATCTTGATAATATATTTTAGGAACTACGAAATTCGAGAGGAGGACAGGCTCTCTTGCATGCGACTGCCAGGGATTTAATTAAAATTCGATTTCCGTTCACGGATTACAAGATTAATTAACGCGTTGCTATCAGCAGTTTCTTACCGACGTGATTCATTATGCTTCATAAGGGACACAATGGGTGTTCAATTAATTTCGAATACAACCAAGCGTGTCCTGAGCCACGGATGAGCAGATAATTTTAAGGTGTTTGCACGGTGTTGAGTTGTCGGACAGCCATTGCGGCGTCCCCGTTACCGGAGATCGTTCACCCTATAGAGATTGCTGCCTGCTAATGACATTCTGTTCCCTATTGAATACGTCCCTCGAAACGGCTATAACCACTGGCTTAATAGTAATCAAATTGTTACGTTACACCGTCACATTGTAAAATTTACTTACACGGTGTAGTACGCGTTCTGTCACAAAATTTGAATACGATTTGTGCGAGATAAATGTTAGAATACGTGGCACGTGTTAGAGGTTGAGGCTTGAAAGGAGTATAGGGGGTTACAATTGGAAATACAGAAGCTAACTAGATTTGATCGACAAAAGGTTCGATCATAATCAACTGCTTTTTTACCAAATGTCGTTCTGTCTGTTTGTGAACACAGAAAGTATTTTTTGGTATGAGTAACTACTAAAACAACACAGAATATTACTAAATACCATTAAACAGCGTCTAATAACAATACCAGCAACTATTCTTATCTCTTTATTTTTTAATAAGAAAGATTCATTTGACGTAGATATGAGTTTTAACGTGTACCGAAAACAGTACACGTGGCAGGGAACGTGTTAAAGACAGAATTAGCGTTCATTTTATAAATACAACAAGAGAATTAATCTTGTTGTCGATCGAAGCCATAGGCGTTCAAGTCTGGTGTCGGAAATTTCAACAATCTTTTCTCTGGAGGAACGAGAATTTTTTAGTATTTCATTTGCTCTTCTATGGAAACGTGAGATACTCAAGGTGTGACCTGGTTACGGTTACCATCAACGATACTGCTAGTACGTTCTTGTTAATTAAAGTGGGCTCATGCGTCATTTGATAAATCGACGGTGCTCTGAAGCTGCTAGAGTATAATGCAGTTGCCAAAGCACATTGAAACTTCGATATTTCGAGCCGTTCGCATGCTTATTTATTCAACCGTCGTGCACGCTGTTCAACGACAACGTGCTTGCGTCGGGAAATTAATGAACCCTGTTCTGAGCCTGTCGTCGAGTCGGTGCCCAGCTAACGTCAACGAAAAATCCCGTGAACTCGTTCCATTTGAGGCATGTATACACGTGTTACAGTCAAAAGTTGAAATCAATCGAAATTAATTCTAATCGAGCACTCTCGTCCGTTTAAAAATTTTCTCTCGTGATTTTTTACGCTCTAAAATGTTGGACCCTCTGAACTAACTAATGCTAAAATTTCGAATCGATATCTCCAATAGTTTCAGAGATAACTTGTAGCACCTCAGCGACCGCTCTGTATGTAGCACAATAATTAACGGCATTCAAT
Source organism: Tetrapedia diversipes (assembly GCA_033822845.1). NCBI lineage: Eukaryota > Metazoa > Arthropoda > Insecta > Hymenoptera > Apidae > Tetrapedia > Tetrapedia diversipes. The sequence goes on along the minus strand of JAOPTO010002396.1, from coordinate 84,452 downwards.
TAATTCCAGAATCAATTAGTCAAAGCAAGTATCGACGAGAGATCTCAGTTGAATCTAGTTTTGATTGTAACATAATATACACGTTAGAAAGAAGAAGCGAATGAGATTGACCTAAGAAAGTGGGGCAGCTTTAAGCCAATCCAATCAAAACCTATTTCGGTAGCAGAAAACGCCGGTCCCTTGGCGTATCAATTGCTCTGATTACGAACCTTTGACATAATCGATACATGCAAATTTTAGAGAATATTCGCGAAAGATCGAACAATTCCTTCCGCCTTTCTTCGACCAACAACAGTATATCGGTTGATCCGATTTTCATAGGTATCTCAATTAAAATAACGTTTAACCCTTTGAACGCTATACATGAACGCATATATGGATTCTCACACAGCCATTCAATTTAAGCTATGAACGCGTATATGGGTTCTCACACAACCATTCAATTTGAGATACGTTAGAAATTGAATACAGAAATACTACGAAGCAAAAATTAACCATAAACCAGCTTTCTCTTAACGTACTTTCTCAAGGGCTTCTTCCAAGAAGCTAAACAACATCTTGTATTTTAGAAAGTTCGAAAACATTGAGAAACAGAACAAAGGGGCTGAAGGCCCCGGACGGGGTTGTAGGAACTTCGACCACTGCGTTCTGCTAGTCTTGTAAAAAAGCTCGCTAGGTACGGTCAGAATTGCCCTTCCTCGTGTTAAAGTAATAAAAAAGTAATAATAAAGTATCAAAGTATTATTTTACAAATAAGAGTTCATATCATTTAACAATATAAAACCAATAGGATATGATCGTATATATTGGTTCTCATACAACCATTCAATCTGAGCTGGGAACGTTGTATAGTTTTATAAAATAGCGAGCTTTGTCGTAAAAAGTGGGTGGTCCACAGCATACGCTTAACGTCGCCCAACTCAGCGCTCAAAGAGTTAAAGCCAAATATAAACGGTGGCGTATCGTCGAGATCCAGGCGCAACATCCTCGACCCGTTCCACTAACGAAATTAACAGGCATCATCGTGGAAATTCTGACTATCTGAACACGGCGCGTCCGTATTTTCTCGTGATGCGCGAGCCAGACACGAAGGGAACGGATTCCAACCGGAAGACCCGCCGACGGAAATTGCTTTCTCGTTACGACGCTAGGAAGCCGGCTATAAACCATTTCTACGTGATACGAATTTACTCGACAATGCTCTTCAATTCTGGCAATGAAACATGACGCCAGATAGACGGTAATTTGTCTCTCTATCGTTCGAACGATGTTTAATGCATCGTGGCCAGATATTCCTGCGTTTCTATCATAGCATCCCCGTGAAACGAGAATTTGTCTCCATTCGCGCCAAGATGGCGTGCATAAATTTCGAACATCGATGTCGCGGAAGAAACGAAAAGGAACGGTTACGGTCTGTTCGAGTGTAAATTTTTCAGTTGGTCTGAATTTCATAAAGTGACTTGAGAAACCGAGTAAACCGTATTTCACGTCAAATGCAACTGCGAATTTAATATAAAATCATCTGTCCGATGAACACCTGTTTCTGCACCTCCTGAATAATCTGAGTTACTCATTAGGTGTAATTTATAGTTAGCAGTTGCACTTTGATAGCGCGAAACAGGGAATGTAATTAAGGATGGTATGCGCTCGAACAATTTCGTGAATCATTGTAAAAGGTCTGTTTCATCGTGACCCGGAGCATGGGAGATGTAGATAAACAAACATCGTTCTAAGCTCCGGATTTATTTAAGGCCGTCTATTGATTCACCTAACTTCGATTGTTGCGATATCGCGCAGCCCACGCGAGCACAGACTGCAAAGTTCTCAGGGACTTCTGGTTTCGGTGAAAGGCAAACAGAGAATCTCGTGAACTTGCCGGAGCCGCGTTAAAGCAGAGCTGTGGCCGTTGATAAAATCAAGGGTGACGGTATCCACGATATCATTGAGGGTGCCACCGTTTGAGAAGTCCTACCGACGACTTTGAAGGTGCCGCACGTCTCGAGTCAGATAAGAAAAGGACCGAGTTGAATGGGGAAGAACTACTCGCATTCCCCGAGGATGAAACGGAAAATTACATTTTTCGCGCGGACGAGATGGGAACAGCATCGATAAGCGCGCCTCAGGCGGATGTTCTCCCTGTCGCATCTTTCGAACATTCTACCCACAATAATTTCGCTACTAATAAAAAAAGGAAACAGAGGAAAAAATAAAACGTCCTATTCAGTACCACTTTCAATAAGAAACGAATTTGCTTTGGGCCTGACGCTTATTCTGCTCGCAATAATTTTGCTACTGACAAAAAAGGGAAACAGAGGAAAAATAAAACTTCCTATTCAGTACCACCCTTAGTATGAAACGAGCTTGCTTTGGGCCTGACGCTTATTCTGCCCGAAATAATTTTGCTATTGACAAAAAAGGGAAACAGAAGAAAAAATAAAACTTTTTATTCAGTATCACCCTTAGTATGAAACGAACTTGCTTTGGGTCTGACGCTTATTCTGCCCGCAATAATTTTGTTACTGACAAAAAAGGGAAACAGAGGAAAAATAAAACTTCCTATTCAGTACCACCCTTAGTATGAAACGAGCTTGCTTTGGGCCTGACGCTTATTCTGCCCGAAATAATTTTGCTATTGACAAAAAAGGGAAACAGAAGAAAAAATAAAACTTTTTATTCAGTATCACCCTTAGTATGAAACGAACTTGCTTTGGGTCTGACGCTTATTCTGCCCGCAATAATTTTGTTACTGACAAAAAAGGGAAACAGAGGAAAAATAAAACTTCCTATTCAGTACTGTAGATATTTATGCGGGTGCAATGTTAATATATATGCGTGAGTGGTTAAAAAATATTTTATTAATCATTTTATTAATTCGAACTGATATGGTTGGATTTTGGTTAATTCTTCGAACCATGGCGATATTGGGAACGTATGTACACGGGGGTTTAATCATAATCATTTCCACGTTTAATAAAAAGTAAATAAACTTAATTATACCAGCTTAAATTACAAAGATATAACATATAATAATTCTTCGCTAAATAAAATCAGAGAAGTAAGCTATACGGAACACTAAGTTTTGAAGCAACGAGAATATAAAATACAAATGTTTGTTTTGTTAATACTCAATGATTAATTAGTTATTGTTATCATCGACACTTGGAAATTTCTGAATTATATTAGAATAGGAATAATAGCTCCTAAAATTCCTATTCGCTCCGAGCCCTGCAATCTCTGGGGTGAAAGTGTCTCTACCCTTCACGAAAACGTGACGAGCTCGTGGCAGAGCAGATAACGGAAGTCCTTTGTTACCCTCTGGCTGAATTCATTGCTTATACAGAATAACATACATACTACTTGCTCACACGCTTCAAAACCGTAAAAATTTTCGCGTTATATCCCGATCTTAACCCTATTGAAAATATCTGAGTATATTAAAAAAATAATCATTGGTAGATTACCTAGGTAATGCAGATATCGACAACGTTTAGTGAACAGTAAGTAACATTTGAATAAAAAGGACATTTTAATAAAATGAAAAAACAATTTACTAAGATAGATCGAAATACCAATAAAAATTGTTCATATTGTTCATATTCATTTCTGAACTGTATGCTTTTGTAAAATAGAATCCTCTTCTAAAATATAAAGGTGCTGATTAACGTAGAACTAGGCTGTGGCTGTTTATATACTTTCAATATGCTGAGATATGTAAATAACATATGTGATATATGAGAATATAGTCTACAAACATATGCAAGAAATATGTGAGACATGACTTTATTGAAAATATGGTATAATAATAACCTTATGCTTACTAATAATAGCTGCATGCTTATTAACTTTATGGTTGCTAACCACTATTATAATTTAAATTACAGTAAATAATAAGAATCCATTTTATATTAGCGATTAACAATTGATGATCTTTGTGGCTAAAGTTAAATTTATACAGGGTAAATGATCGTTCTATATCACACGATGTAAACGGGATAGTAGTAGTTTCAGCAATTTTTGATATAGTCTTATATCCGAGATTCCTTTTCAAAACAGCATTTCCTTTAGAAATAATGAATTCACCGATACTTCCAGGTATAGTAATAATTCTTAAACTACGTGCAATGTCATATAATAATTGCATTGAATCGGTTAATGATATTTCGCTCGTCCCTAATTGTTTCATATTAATTGGTAACGTTTCATAGTAGATTCTTATGAATACATCTTATAAGATTTATCTCTGCTGAAATACATCTTGTGCTAATTTAACTGCGATTGCATTCGCATTAAGTAATTGAATTACTTCTTTTTGAAGCACTGCTGCAAAACACTTCGTTATCTCAGATTGAACTAAATTGTCGCGCGATGAAAGATAGATTCAAGAATATCAGAGCTGTATTTCTTGTCGTTTCTTACAAAATTAAATCATGGATTAAAAATTGGCTACCAAAGTGTAACAGTTCATCGATGAAACACGAATATTTGTAAGGCTTTGAAAGAAATGTGTGAATTTAAGTAAAAATTACGTGAAAAGGCAAAAGTAATATATCTCGGACAATGAATTTTACTTTAACACCTGTCCTGATTCTATTTTCAACATTTACTTTCGATCTCAAGATTACGCGTCAGTGTGCACTGTTTTCCAGCCTATTCTCGTGTCACATTGAAATTTCGTAGATACTTCTAGGATAAAAGAGATCCGAATGTGCTGTGGGAACGTTATGGAAACAAGTGACCAAGATTGATTCACCGTATAATAAACTTTATTAAAATATCGTTAGTGAAGTATCGCGAAACAAAGTTTTAACGCTTCGAGGCTCGAGGAAAGAATGTCGACCCAAAATCCCTTTCGCAGGCCAACAGCCTCGTTGTCCCCGAAAATTGGGGAAATAAGAAAGGGAGGAAAAGGTTTTGCCGAGCTGCATCGGGCCTCGAACCATGTCTAATTCTTTTATCACACCCGAGGGTCGAGCATTCGGATTCGGGTACGTTATTCCTCCACTCCATATTTTTCTTGTGTATTGTACGCCACAGTGCCATCTAAGAAAAGCAATACAGACACCCCTCGACTTTCGCATAATTCGTTATATTGTATATTTTTTAAAATTCAACCTTTTAACACTAGAACTACCACAGTAGTCAAACTGACCAATTGGTGATTATTCATAGCAGCCTTATAAATTCACTGTGGTAAAGCTTTCGGAATTTACTATGATTTTCTGCAGAAGGTATAAATAAAGATTTGTTTTCTATGTATTCAATACCTTTTCATACAATTTTCAATTTAACCAGTTAAGTGTGGCGACCTCTTTACAAAGCATCCCCCAGTGTGTGTCGCGATAATCAGGCGATGACGGATATAGTTATAAATCCAACTCAAATTATTTATAATTTTCATTTGTTTTTTTTATTTCGCGTTGACCTCTAAACATTTTAAACATATTAAACTTTACGAATATAATTTAGTTTTCGCCAAAATTACAATTTAAATATCAAATTGTAACAAAATTTTACGCATGACGAATATAGTCGTCATGACACAAAATTTTGCCATATCTCCATGACGGATATAGTCGTCAAACACACTTAACTGGTTAATCTCTTCCATGCAAATAAGTATACTGTAACTGTGGGTAGTCCTAGTGTTAAGCATCTGCGGTCGGATGTCCCCTCTGAGGGGACATCGTGAGTCGAGCAGGCTACTGGGCTGCCCCCTCTCAAGGGACATCAGACTTTAGCCATCAGACTACAATGTTCTTCCGATCGATACTTTAAAGCACAGTTTTTGATGCATATTTTTTCACGTCCCTCGACTTTCCTACATTTTTAAAAATTCAACTTTTTAAGCCTTTGCGGTTGAATGTCCCCTCTGAGGGTACATCGTGAGTCGAAGCAGGCTACTGATCTGCCCCCTTTCAGAGGACATCAAACTTTAGCCATCAGACTACAATGTTGTTCCGATCGATACTTTAAAGCACAGTTTTTGGTGCATATTCTTTTGCATCCTTCTACTTGCGAACATTCAACATTCGTACACACTTTTAGAAACCAATCGTGCGCGAAAGTCGAGGGGTACACCTGTATCTGTATCCGGGACGTGTGAACAAATTTGTAAGTCCATGGTGATGCGTCGCACGCGTCGATATTAGTCGCGAATTTTATTGTCGGGTGACTCTACGCAAAGAGAATATTTGAGAGTTCGGACAGAAATACGCATAAAAGACGATCGAATATTCATAACTGAAAATTTTCCATTAACCAATCGTCTACCCCTCTATTCGTACATGTTGTGGGTACATGTACAGTGGCTCGCGTCAACATGGCACACCGTTTATTATTGATGGAAGTCGGGTTAAGAGAATGGAGCAAGTGAAACGTTGATTTCCGAAAACGTGGCACTGTATAATACTTTAATGTGTACAGTGTTTACAGAGACGTTGATGTTTTCCAACGTCGATATAGAGAGTGAATCCTTTGGACAAAAAACTTGGCGTATGACTCATTAGCATATATTAGGTGTGCAAATGAATTCAGTGCCTTTGAATTTTAACGATTTATAACTTCCGTTCAAATAAAAATACCTTTCCTGCCCTATGGTGGTTTGAAAGCTACAACATTATACTGCAAAGAACATTAAAACAATCATGACCACTCGTCATAATTTCGCCTAATAACAGTAAACAATTTGGCGTTACACAAGGAGTATTTAAGGCACTGTATTCTTTTTGCTTTTGAACCGAAGAAAAATACTTCTGAAGCTAAATAAATGGTTTGTTTCGATTTTGGTAATGATGCTGTGACGTATAAAACGTGCGAAGAATGGTTTCAAAGATCGGACAAGCACGTCCAGGCAAGAAATTTTAAAGGAAACTTTTAAAAAACGTTTGAAAAAGCGAAGCAAGGGTTTGAATTGCAACCAGGTGTTACCCACCAATGCGTATCGGAACGTTTACTTCAATTAGGAAAACTTCAAAAGTTAGGAAAGTGGGCTCCGCGCGAAAGAAGGCACCGAATTAATTTGCATACCTAATACAAACATATGAACGATGGCGTTGATAATAAGGTCTTACATGCTATTGTAAGGTGTCGCGAGTACGAACTTCGAATTCCAACAATCATTAAACAGCAGTTTCGCCTGTCTGTGCTTAATACGGGAAACAAACCGACGATGCACTTATTTCGTTCGAAACGCAACAGCGGAAGCGACGAGACGCGGTGAAACGAGCCGCTCGTTTTTACATGGAAATTGGAGAAAAAAAAAAAAATGTGCGCACGCAACGTTGAACGTTGGATGCAGGTTCGCCCTGGCTGGTGTATGACCTCAGGTGCACCTGCAGGCAGGAGACGTTGGCATATCGACCAATGCCCTGCTCTCGGTGACCTCCATCTGCCTTCCATGCCCATGGTAATTTATTTCAAGTATTTTCGGCCGAAACTGTGCACACCATAGCGTTTCGCGTTCTCCGCGAAAGGAACGAACGCGATCGCACGACGTTGCACGTTTTGCGAAAGCACAAAGAGAAACAGAAAATTGTTAACGTTTTTTAAATCGTTTAAATTAGAAAGTCGTGTTCGAGCAAGAGAATTATCTTTCTCAAAGAAACTGTTGCTCGAACGAACGCGCGGATTGTACGAATTAACTGACAGTTAACTGACTTTGCCGAGGGAAACGTTGTAATTGCAAATATAACCATTCGACGTAAACGAAGTGTGGAATTTTCGTAAAAAGGCAAACATGAAATTATTATTAATCAAAACGCTGGAAATAAAAGCACTTCGGACGTCCAAGCTGTTGCTTTAACATCGAAAATCTCTTTTAACTCACTCGTTTGCAAAGAGAATTTCAATGGTAATTCTCAAACACCGCGTTCATTTACGCAAAATTCAATGCTTAACGAGTCCATATTGGACTCGGATCAATGATATCATGGAATACAACCACGAAATGTAAATTGAGTAATGAAATGCTGATTTAGTAATAAATCATAGCTGGTGGTAAAACTTTACTGCAGAAGAAGTAATAAAATATTATTAATATTATTAATCGAACAAAACGTTCTTTCCTACATTTTTTGAATTTTTCAATCATTGCGATTCACAGCCAGCAATTGTATTTCGATAAAATGACAAATATTTAATCATCTTCATGAGTCACTTAAAGCCACTTAAAATAGCTTAACACATTCGTCGCCTAGCGTAATTCGGCTGAGTTTCTCGCTGGACCCAAATCCGATTGCATAGAAAACTGGGGTAAAAAAATATGAAAACAGCAAAAATTTTAACTTTTTATTTTAATTTCATGAATTTTATATTTATATACATATATATTATACTTCAATGCTTATTCCATTGAATTCCTTTTAAAATTTCAATTTAAAATCCTATTTAACTGTAAGAAAAAGAGCCTCACCTACATATGAGTGACGTGGCGACGAACGTGTTAAAAGAGCTTCGTCCGTTTATACGAATAAGCAGGTAATTCTACGTCCAAACAAGAATCTAACAGTGACATGATTTAATCAATACGTTAAAGAGAACAGCTTCTGTTTCGAAAGCAACGTCAAACCGTCGACAATTCGTTTTCAAACACGTTGATCGAATCATTCTTTCCTTGATTCACGACTTTCTCTCTCTCTTTCACCCTCTGTCTCTCTAGCAACCGTGGCCAACTGGCGCAATTAGAATCTAGCGGATAAGGGATTGAGCTGTAGGAAAGCCAACCCCAGCCACCTACGATAGTACTTGGTGGTCGGCGCAATCGCTACGTTGTTATAGTACGCTGCACCATAGCCGTGACAAACGAGCCCGTTAATGCTCTAATTAGCGCGGACATGCGCCCTTGCACACTCGAGGCCCTCCAATTCTCTAAGCAGATTCCACGTTATCGAGTGTAATAGGTGCCCGGGTCTGTATGCAAGACACTGGAACCAAAATGTTGCTAAGAAACATTATCCGCTGACCACGCTTAAACCGAGTCACCCTTTAGTCATGATCTTCGCGCACAGAATTCAGAGATAGTTAAACGGAATTTACTGTAGTCAGCTTATACTTCTGATATATTTACTGTGGCGGATTCAGATACGGTCAGAGTAGGCTATAGTCTAGGGCTACAGCTTTTAAAAAGTGGTGATTTTGTGGAAAATTTCTTCCATGTTAAAGATCTTTAAAAAGTTTAACGAACTTTCACAATGGTCAACTCGTGTTTCTAATACATTTACAGTGGCGGATTCAGATGTAGGCTGAGTAGGCTATAGTCTAGGGCTGCAGTTTTTAAAAAGTGGTGAATTCGAGGAAAATTTCTTCCATATTAAAAATCTTTAAAAAGTTTAACGAACTTTCACAATGGTCAATTCGTGTTTTTAACATATTTACAGTGGCGGATTCAGATGTAGGCTGAGTAGGCCATAGTCTAGGGCTGCAGCTTTTAAAAAATGGTGAATTCGAGGAAAATTTCTTCCATGTTAAAGATCTTTAAAAACTTTAACGAACTTTCACAATGGTCAACTCGTGTTTCTAATACATTTACAGTGGCGGATTCAGATGTAGGCAGAGAAGGCTATAGTCTAGGGCTGCAGTTTTTAAAAAGTGGTGAATTCGAGGAAAATTTCTTCCATATTAAAGACCTTTAAAAAGTTTAACGAACTTTCACAATAGTCAATTCGTGTTTTTAACATATTTACAGTGGCGGACTCAGGTATGGTCAGAGTAGGCTATAGTCTAAGGCCGTAACTCTTAGAAAATGATGAATTCGTGAAAAATTTTTTCCATATTAAAGATCTTTAAAAAAATTAACAAATTTTCACGAAAGAACGCTTTCGGATCTAATATTTTAACTGCTTGCGATCCCTCTCCCTATCTTCTATTATCATTGTGGGACAGTAAAGGCATGACGTAGTGCGGCAAAATCATAAATCGTAAACAATAAAGTAAAATGTATATTTACACCGTCACTCGTGGGTAAACCGTGGATTTTTATTTAAATTCCTATTTTTAGGAACACAATCAAAGAAATGGAATTAACTCGTATTTCTGGGTATCTCTGTTGAGGAATTGTTTGCGAATCGCGTAAGTGTTCGGTCGTTCCGCGAGACTTTAAATAAATCATTCTGCACAGCTTACGCCATGAATTCGAAATTCAATTATGAGAAACGATTAATCGCGATAATGCGGCCCGTAATCCGTCGACGAGCGCGGTTTACGCGTAAATAACGCCTGGAAAATGGAACCGTTGAGCGCTACGGAAACTGAAAACGCGTATCATTAAAACGGGCAAACTTGATTGGAAACAGCGTTGCGGCATAATGTACAGCATATTAAGAGGATACCAAAGGCTTTAGGGGCTTATATCTGGTAGCCAAGAAAGTTCTGACGTTTTTTCCCACCTTCTGCAAGCGCAACTTTCATAAAAATGGTATTTATAAGCTTGTTTCTCGTTGGGGAAAGGTAATCATGTATAAAGATAATTATCTCAATCTACGTTGTTCGACAAAATTAAATCGAATTTCCCCATTAGATTTTCACCGAAACGAAAATCACGTTACAGTCTATTTAGCATTATTTAAAAGGGTGAATCTTCTACATCTGGATTGATTTTTCTCAACGACTCTTTTAAGTTAGAAAACGGAGCGGGATGCTGAAGGTGGTTTCTTTTGTATGAAGTTTTACAAATTCAAACGACTCTACGGACCTTAATAAATCTTTTTCGCCGTCCGTTTTGCAATAAATTTGTAGAGGAAAGGCTCCCCTTTGCAACGACCCTCGGAAAGTTGAAACAAGATTTTTTGCCGCCGTTTTATCGCGCTTTGAACGAAAAGAGTAAAAAACGGCATAACTTTCTTCGTTGCTCACCGAGGGGAGTGCAAAATGTTTAATCAACACGAGTCTTACGATCGACCCTGCCAGTGCAAAACATAATTCTGTCGGTGATTGTGAAAGTGGCCTAAGTGAAAAATTTTAGAAAAAGCTATTTTATTAAGCGGACTGCATTGAACTGGGCCAAATCATAAAAAACGGAAATATAAATTGTAGACAAAATTGTTTAACTTATTTCATTTTCATAAATACCAACAAAATTATAGAAAGTGATCGGTAACTGCTGGTACATCCGTATTATGCGGATATCAATTTAATAACATTTAGTTTCATCGATTCATACTAGACCGATTTCATACCATAGAATATTAAAAATTTTTTTAAATATAAAGAAATTTATATGTACATAATCATACACTGTTCTTTCTTCGCTTTAAAAGGCGTTTAATACCAACAGAAAAATTACTGACACGTTCCATAATTATTATCTTTCATCCTATGCGCTAAATGGACTTTTCGTCACATTGGTCATCGTTTAAGTAGCCTACCTCTCATTAATTTCACTTCCTGTTCATACTAAATTTCTGATCAATAGATCAAACGTAGATACTCTTCCTGCATTATAAAAAAGCTTATGTTCATTTTCCAAATTAACCCTTTCCGTTCAAAAGGTGACCATTAGCCACCAAACGATAGTTTCGCAAATTTTCAGACTTTAATTAGTTCGTTCGTTAGTCAGACTCAGAGGTTAAATACTCATATACATAAATTTTAGTATATCACTTAACTGAACCAAATGACGTTTGATATAGGCGAATCTAAGTGAATATTTCAAATTTGAACATTTTTGAAGTTAATATCGTTAGACGACTAACGGTCACCTCTCGAGTACAAAGGGTTAACCGATTGATCATTTATCCAACCAGCGATTTTATTCAGCATATTAAATATACAGTATAAGGAAATGTTGCCCGTAAAGGACATCCTCGACAACGCATTTAACACTATTCCTACCACGACCGGTCAAATGACCGTTTTTAAAATTTCGATTAGAATTTCATAGATACAATATAATTGAATCGCCTTTAAACTTTAAACTTTTTCTTCAAATATACGTATAATACATTTTTCAATATTCACTTCTTTTTTCGTTGTTTATTTTTTGAGAAAAATTTGTAGTCTGTATTACGTGGGAATGTCGCGGTACGAATAGGTGTACCTGAAGTGTCGGTAGGAATAGTGTTAAAAATAAAAAGAAAATCGGAGTGGGAAGCTCTTTTATCGGATAAGTTGCCCCATATAGATTCATCTTTACGTAAAAGCACAATAACCGCTTGTTAGCGATATTCAGCGTCAGTCAATCGCGTTTCGAGCGCGTCGCGATACACCGGGAGTAGCTTATCAACCGAAATTCATGACTTTTTCCGTTTTACCCAACGTTTGCTGCGTTACATTTACAGCTATTGTAACGATGAAACAATGGACGCGCGTGCCTCGAATACGACGCGTCATTGTCGTTCGCGCGAGTGTGTGCGTGTAACCGGAATAGGGAAATATCGAAGGGAAATTCCCTGCCTAGAACACAGCGCCCGAGAAACAACGCGGGACCGGATACGCGGCGATATTCGTGAATTATATCGTTTATTTATCGACATCCTTTCGCGAGCGTTCTTGCCGCCGTGTCTTTGCGCGTATTCATGGAGGGAATAACAGAAATTTCAATTTCGCGTTCAACGGCTTGGGTATTTGTTACATTGTACACTTGTACGTGCCTAGCTTACCGTTCCAGGAAATAGAATATGCATACGTATACGCATATTAGGGTGCAAACAAAATTTCAGTGATATTTCGAATATCTGATTATTCCTTCAACCCTTTAGATCGGCGTTTCCCAACGTGGGGTCCACGCCCCACAGGGAGGCAATTCGAAAACGGACTCTATATGTGTTTTGAAATTTTACTTACTGTGTTTTGGTAACAATTTCATAGTAATTTTTTCCTAGAACCTATCATTTATGTTTCTTAAGTGAACAAATCAATTTTTTAACGTTAAAAATTATGTATGTTACATAAGGGGGGGGGGGCATAAAAACTTTAGAAAGGTTAAGGTGAGGCATGGCACAAAAAAGGTTGGAAAACACTGCTTTAGATTCATAAACTTGCATGGGAAATACACTATTCACAAACATTCGTCTCTCAGACGAACATATTACGTTAACACTAAGCCGACCGAATGGGGAGATCTCCCATTTTTTCCTCAGCAAAGCGTTGCAATTAATTCTATTTGCTTTTGTTAGTCTTAAACCAGTACCGTTCATAAATTCTACAAAGTACAATTTTTAATAAATTCAACACTAGCTCAGGACCAACTAATAGCAAAAGTAAATAGAATCAATGACACTGCTTTATTGAGGAAAAAATAGATCTTCCCAATCGGTCGGCTAAGTGTTAATGATTTTTGTTTTATAGAATACAAGGGGCAATAAAACACGCTTTAAATCGAAAAAGTTGTTTATTAATCATTAATTTTTTGAAATTAAAACGAACACAATGGTTATTCTGAGCGATCGAAGTTCATCTTTCTATCTCTTTCGCTTTAACAGTTACAAGCGTTTACATATTTTGCGTGATCCTAAGATGTTGAATTTATTGAAAATTGTATTTTAGAAAATTTATGAACGGTACTAGTTCAAGACTAACTAATAACAAAAGCAAATAGAATCAATTGCAACGCTTTGTTGAGGACAAAATGGGAAATCTCCCCATTCGGTCGGCTAAGTGTTAAAACAGTTACAAATCGCGTTTCACTATAATGTTCACGGGGAAACAACAACGTTTCTCCTATCGATCACTATAGATCTACTCACTATCGTGTAATCTACGCGAGTGAGCAAAATCTTTAGATAAAGTTCTTTTTAGACAAGATATTTATATTCAGAGTGGACGAAACGAATAACCGATTCGCTGTTATCGGTAACTCAACTATTGGAACGTCTCCAGCTGGGAACGAAGTATAAACTCGATAAAGTTTAAACGAACCACTCTCTTCGCCGGGAAAATACCGGACAAAGTCGCGTTTGATTGCGTTTTCCATTTGGCGTAAAATGATTCAGCCGTTTAATCCGTGAAATCGGTTCAGGTTAACGAGATATCGGGCGAGTCGCTCCTCCTTTCGCATGAGCACGCCGGCAAGAACTTCTGGAAATTGATTCCCGGCCAACCTTCGAGCCAACAGGTGCGATTATCGCTCGGGGACTCTGTAATTTATACTAACTCGTGAAACTTTCCGCTGGCTGCACGCCGAAAATTGTTCAAAGCCACCGCGAATCCACGTGATGAAACGCCAAAATCCTGATGAACGCTCATCCTTTCCATTCCGCAAATTTTTTACCATTTCTCTTCCCCTCTCTCTTTTTCTCTCTTTCTCTCTCTCTCTCTCTAATCTCTCGTAAATAACTATCCGCTCAGCGTTTCGTTTGTACGCATTAAACTGCGTTCCAGGGCTGAGCTTCTTGAGTTTCGTTTATCCGTATTCGTGTTTAATTTAAAAACAGACGTCCAATTTCGAAATTGCACGTTATAACGGTGTTTCAACGAGATTCATCATCGTAGCCAACGATGCTGGCGGTAATGGAATGTTTCTCATTAAAACGAACATTGGAGTCTTGCTTTCGCTCTTGGGACGACGGTCGCGCAGGTTGCGTTAAATAAAATAAAAGCTTTAAAAACAACAAACTTTCTCGGTACCTTAAACGGATCAAGCATTTAGCGTTAAGCGGTTTACAAGTCCCGTTATGTACCCTGTGCGGTTTTACAGAAAATATACACAGACAAACGGAGTACGTAAATATTGCAAGACATTAGACCGAAAAAAGGGGAAGTGTGCAAGTAAGACCGAAAGTGTGCAAAGGTAATCAAAGGAAGGTGAACAGGTTAGAAAGTTGTGAACGAACAGCCTGGAAAATGTGAGCGATAACAAATTTGTTCGTTTATTTATTTTAAAAGGTTACAAGTTAATGATCACCGTGTTTTAAGACAGATTACATTTCGTCCTTAACACTAGATTATCGGATGTTGGGTATATATATCTATTTTTCCTGAAACGAGTCAATTTGACTCAAGCATGAAAATTGAATTTAAAAAAAAAATATAAAACTTTACTTTAAAGAAAGTTTATTCAAAACAATTTTTACATATATATTCTGTTTTTAAAATATATTTCCCACAGATTTTTTCTTATAAACGCCCTTACTTCTATTTCTTTCATATACTTGAACTTGACAATTCATAAATGAGTCGAATTGATTCACTCCGGCAATCTAGTGTTAAAGAAAAGCATGTAATTTATAGATAAATGAGAGAGGTTACGTAGGTCGTGTTACTTATTGATTAATAGTCGATGCTACCACCTTACTCTTTCAGAATTTCCTCGATTCGTATCCGCGTAACGCTTACTATCAATTCCTGAATTTCCTCCAACATTTGTCCATGCTATTTGAACACTAATTTATCCACAATTTGACAAGACTCGTATCAACGATACTACAATCCGCAAATAATTCTTTCAATATGTTCTACCGATATTTAAGATTATTTAAGATGAAAAGATTGTGATTCGACGATACACCGGATGATTTAAAGTTTCAAGACACGAAAAATAACAAAATAATTGTTACATCTGAATATAACCAAACAAATATGTGAGTAGCTGCATGTATATATGTATATCAAAACTGGTGAACCGAAAATGATAGAGCGACGGTAATTCTAGTTTCAAGTAGAGCTTCCCCTTACCGTTAATGGCCGACGTCGACCAAACTTAAGTCCTTCTGAACTTGCAACGGCTCCAGAAACTTTGCTCTCAATATCGTCGAGGGTAGAATGAAAAGGAAAGACGAATTAAAGAGCCAAAATGAAGAAAACAGACGAACAATAACACGCAACATCGTGTTCCGCGTTTAAAAGGGCGTATCCTACTCCCACACCTTCAAGAAATGATTTATCTGGTTCGTGGTACGAAAGTAACGAACATTGTTTTCAGCTTGATTCTCGGTTCTCGTGTCAGCGATTAACCCTTCGGTTTCATCGGAAGAAAACGATTCTATCCGTTGAGCTACTCGTCGAGATTATTTGCTCCACGAGCCCGGGGAACGAGGTACGTAACTATCCAAGGCCAAACTTGGATGTTGGAAATTCAACCGGAAGAGCAATTAGTCCCTGGAGACGGAACGAGGGCGAATCCGTAAATTTCTCCTCTCCCCTTAAGGTTTCTTTCGATTTTCTTTCGATTCGGTTTCGCGTACCTCGCTCTTTCAACCCTCACGAATTTTAACCGTTCGTTTCTCTTACACGCGTACGCGTATTTTTCGAAACGCACATTCACCCATTGCGTCGTTATCGAGCAAAAAGTGGAACCTTCTTTCGATTTTCTTTCGATTCGATTTCGCGTACCTCCCTCTTTCAACCCTCACGAATTTTAACCGTTCGTTTCTCTTACACGCGTACGCGTATTTTTCGAAACGCACATTCACACGTCGCGTAGTTATCGAGCAAAAAGTGGAACCTTCTTTCGATTTTCTTTCGATTCGGTTTCGCGTACCTCGCTCTTTCAACCCTCACGAATTTTAACCGTTCGTTTCTCTTACACGCGTACGCGTATTTTTCGAAACGCACATTCACCCATTGCGTCGTTATCGAGCAAAAAGTGGAACCTTCTTTCGATTTTCTTTCGATTCGATTTCGCGTACCTCCCTCTTTCAACCCTCACGAATTTTAACCGTTCGTTTCTCTTACACGCGTACGCGTATTTTTCGAAACGCACATTCACACGTCGCGTAGTTATCGAGCAAAAAGTGGAACCTTCTGTGTAGATCGTAGTGACAAATGAAGCGAAGAAAAAAAGAGGATTCTCACAGCTTATCGAACAGATTGATATTTATGAGGCATCGTTTTCTCTCGCTACACGAGTAAATCTCTTTTTCTCCCGCTCCTTTTCACAATTACAGAATGGACAGAGGAATCCGTACGAACGCAGAATTCCAATCAAACAGCGCAAGAAGCACAAAATTGTCAACTATCCTTTAATCACCCTAAATCACGAGTGTTCGCGAACGCGGCCAGAGAGGATAGTGGGTGAATTAACTGTAAGGCCGGGGATATAATTCCAAAGAAAGCTTTGGAGTAATTGCAGCGGTGCATGTAATGTAATTAACATGAACAAACCAAGCAGTTAGTCGGGAACTTGGTCTCGTTATCTCGGGGTGCCTGAATTTTCCCCGGTGTGATACGAATGCAATCTAATTCTGCTGGAGGGAGGTAAACGAACATCAACGGCATGCTTTGTTGATCTTGATTTTTTAAATTAAGTAATAACTCAGGAAGAAGCCGTGGGTGACCCGTAGCCACGATAAAGTGTTCCCCTTTGCATATGCATGCGTTGCACTACGTCCAGAAAATCAATGCACCTGCAAGCAGTGCTGAGGTGTTTTCCAAGAGGACGGCGGAGAAAAAATACGACCACCTTAAAAGTGAGGGCGGCCCACGAAAGTTTCAAGCGCCGTTAAATACTGTTCTTTTAAAAGCACCGGCGAGAAAAAGAAAAGGAACCAAATCGAGCAACGTATCAATTAGTTTTCTAATACTATTCTAAAATGTTATCAAACGACATGACGTTAACGAACGTTGATGCAACATCGAAGAAAGGCCTGATTCGTTAAATTCGTGAACACACCTTGATACAGGTGATCTATCGATTAGCGATTCGATGTTACATGCGACTTATGAACATTGATTGCTAGTTCGTCTTGTTTGAGGGAACAGTTAAATATTACTTGAAACCGGTTTGCAAATCTAATGAAAGTCTAATGAATGAGAAAAATCATAGAAAGGTACCTGGTAAGCGTGAAAGTGTGAAACGTCGTGCTAGCAAGCACGTGGTGAAAATATTTACAGGATGAAAAACAGGGACGACTGATCGGGAACGTCCTCTCATTAATGTATGTCAATAAGAAGAAAGTGAATTTCTAGAAATGTTACCGACGGACTATTCATAGAAACGTGTGCATATACATGGTACAGGCTTTACCCTGGCACCCTTCATCTCGTGATATTTTTACGTGTCTTCGAGATGGGATGGAACGGCTTGACAGACAACGCGTTCAAGCAGAAGTAAAGAGCCTGTAAACCCAACGTCATCTTGGTCCGTCTGTAGTATCGATTTTCCGTGAATACGAATCTCGAGAGTATTCCCGGTGTATCTACAGCTTTGGCGTAAAATATCGGGAAAATATAAGGTGAAAATAGAAGCGTCGGGGTGTACGTGCGCACTACATTATGCCACTCTCAGTCAGAAACCTATGCTGCATTTTTAGATGGACAAAAGACCTTCTATTCCTACGTAAGATACAGTGACACGGGAAATCGACTAAACGATATACAGAGGCAGCTTTTTATTTTGAATCCAACGTTAAACTTACCGTTGGATTACATTCCTAATAGATCTTCTTTTCGATAACTCCCAAATTTCTTTATCAACGAATAACGGCTAAACGATATACAGAGGCAACTTTTTATTTTGAATACAACGTTAAACTTACCGTTGGATTACACTCCTAATAGATCTTCTTTTCGACAACTTACAAATTTCTTTATCAACGAATAACGGCTAAACGATATACAGAGGCAACTTTTTATTTTGAATCCAACGTTAAACTTACCGTTGGATTACACTCCTAATAAATCTTCTTTTCGACAACTTCCAAATTTCTTTATTAACGAATAACGGCTAAACGATATACAGAGGCAACTTTTTATTTTGAATCCAACGTTAAACTTACCGTTGGATTACACTCCTAATAGATCTTTTCGACAACTTCCAAATTTCTTTATCAACGAATAACGGCTAAACGATATACAGAGGCAACTTTTTATTTTGAATCCAACGTTAAACTTACCGTTGGATTACACTCCTAATAGATCTTCTTTTCGACAATTTCCAAATTTCTTTATCAACGAATAACTAATTTATGATCAGCGATATTATACTTCGATGAGATAAAAAATATTGTGAATAGGTACTTTTGGAGTGAGCAAAAGGAATTCTCCAAAGAAATAATTTATAATTTTCGACTTTAAAGGCGTGGAAACTGATTTCATGAATTTGTGTTCAAGTTATAACGAGGATACCAACAGATTTAGTTGATCTAGGAAATCTCTTTGTCTGTTTGCAGAATAACCTGACAGACGGGGAAGAAGATCTGCCTGAAGAGAGTTCCTCGCTGTTGTCGGTGCTTCTAGTTGGTTCGCTAAACTTCCCATTTGATCGATCGCGACTCGCCCCTCGAAGACAACCCTCTGGGAGGCCCTTCACTCGAAAACTTTGATCTAAGCTCGCTGTATCCCTCTATTCCATTCCTATTTCGTTCCCTCTTCCATCCCTTCTTATTCTCCTCGATCATTCACGCCGTTTCTTCATATTTTTCTTCCTATATCTCTGCCCATTTGCTACAATTTGCTTATTCCTTCTGCTTGACACGAAATGTTGCAAACACGCGTCAATCTTTCTTACTTCTCTTTCTGTCTCTTCGATAACGCATTCTTCGTGTCCATCTTTCTCGTTCACTTCTCTCGACGTTCAAAAAGTTATATCCAATCATTCGTATCCCAAGGGTTAGACATTCACGTGCAAGAGTACCTAAACGAGTAACTCTGCGTACACGCACTCTTACATTGCAAAAAAAAAAAATAGCAAACTTCTGATATCACCATACACATTCGATGCATCTCAACCGAGCTCTTCGAGGGGTGAGTGATACTATTTGAGTAAACTCCATCGATCCTCCACTAGTCCAGTTCGTTCGCCCGATTCTTTCAGGACTTCTCTTCCTGATCTTGATATTTTTATCCGTCGCGGGCAACATTTTAGTCTGCGTGGCGATTTACACGGACCGCGGTTTAAGGAGGATAGGAAATTTATTTCTGGCCTCCCTCGCCATCGCCGACCTGTTCGTCGGTTGTCTGGTTATGACGTTCGCCGGGGTGAACGATCTTCTCGGCTACTGGATGTTTGGTCCACGGTTCTGCGACACCTGGATCGCGTTCGACGTTATGTGCAGCACTGCCTCTATCCTGAATCTTTGCGCGATCTCTCTCGATCGTTACATCCACATAAAGGACCCTCTCAGGTAAGTTCCCATCTATCCGAGCCCCGTTGCCAGATCAAAACGATTCACTTCGCTTTTGGAATTTCTTTAAGTTTCTGCGTCGAAACGCTCGATCGACATTCACGGTGGCGGACAAAAGTTTAAGACCAAGGGGTCCACGGGAATAGATAAATCGATTTATAAAAAATCGCACGATAAACAAAATTCGTATTCTATGCTAATCAATAAATAGCGTTCTACCATAATAACAATAAAAATGAATGCACAGACAATATTTAATAAAACTAAACTTTATATTGTTTTTAACATTAGATTTACGGGCATTTCGTGTATATCTATTTCCAATATACATATACTAAGGAATAAGGTATACATTAAACAGAATTTGAAATTGCAGAACTGATAGGGAAATAGATTTGAAAATAGATATTTGTATCGCTCCATCGATAAAAGTTATCAAAAATTGCTACGAATAATAGTAATTGTTTTTGCAAATTTTGCTCATAAAGTCCGAAAAGTTTAAGATGTTAAATCATCTTGAACTTTTGTCCGTAACTTTTTCTTTTTATTAATCTCCTTTCGTTGTTGTTCTGTGAAGTTTATCGGTTTGACCATTTATTTGACTCATTTATTACCGATACTGCTTCTCTGCTCGTTGTGTGATACATGTGTCGTTTTACGATCAGATACGGTCGCTGGGTGACAAGAAGAGTCGCAGTTGCTGGAATCGCTATCGTGTGGTTGCTCGCGGGGCTCATATCCTTTGTGCCGATCAGCCTAGGCCTTCATCGAGCAGACGAACCCATAGTTTATGACGACGGCAAAGAGGTGTGTACGAGAAACACCATAATAAACGCAACCTCAAGTTTTCACATGATTTCAACGCGATCCACGAATACATTGATGCTTTGATGAACAGAAAATGTCGTTCTACGTTCGCGTTTACGCGTTCAACTTAAGCGATCGACAGTTTCGGTGCAAAAACCGGTAATCACAAACAATGATGATGTTTCAAGAAACAGAAATTGTTTCAGAAGTTGAAAATTTAAACTTTTTCTTGTTTAATTCTACATACGATTGTTTTATGATGCCTTACATTCATATTGCACTAAATAATAGAGCCTTTTTGTTATCGCTAAAATAGAATCTAATCTAACTGCCAGAATTGAAGATCACCAATTTTTGCATCAATCGTCTGTTATTAGAATAAAAAGCTACATAAGTAACCATTATAATATCATCATGCGAATTCTTGAATTTTTTGTTTAAGTACTATTAAATTTTCAAGAACGGTACGAATATCTTTTTATGATCTAAATATTTGCATTTCAATACCGGGTTATAAGAACAACCAGTAACAGATGTTAATTTTTGTATAAAATAGTTGGTCAATAATATATTTGAAACATGAATTTTTCAATATTTCACGTTGAGCATAATATCTACGTATGAAAAATTGTTGGTTGTTTAAACGACTCTGATCAACTTATTTTTCAGGAACACCCTACGTGCGCCTTAGATCTTACACCCACTTACGCGGTAGTTTCATCTTCCATATCTTTTTACGTGCCCTGCATCGTAATGTTGGGAATTTATTGCAGGTAAGTTCGAAATAACTTTAAAAAAAAAAACTATTCGTAGAATGAAACAATTGAAATAAATAAAATATCTTCCATATCTTAACTAAAAAAGAGGAATACGAAATTTTGCTCACAGTTGAAACACACTCCCTTTATTGAAATGCAACTTGTAATTTTCAGGCTCTATTGCTACGCACAGAAACACGTAAAAAGCATCCGTGCAGTAACGAAATTGCAGGACACATCAATGGCCAAGAGCTTTCGCGGGAAGAGTGCTCGCAACAAACCACCAAAACCACAAACAAAAACGAAGCCGACTAGTCCATATCATGTATCCGATCATAAAGCCGCCATTACAGTGGGTGTAATTATGGGCGTTTTCTTAATATGCTGGGTACCCTTTTTCTGCGTAAATATCGTCGCTGCATACTGCAAAACCTGCATATCAGTTCGAGCATTCCAAGTACGAACCTTTTTTTTCTTCGCAACATATCATACAACATAAAATAAATGTGCAGTGGATCGAAATCGAATTGCATCATTCCTATTATTCCGCCATTTTTCAATGAACAATAAACGCGCGGGAAATATCTGTTACTTTGACGTACTTACATTATACCAATTGAAACACTTTCAAATGTTTCTTAGCGTAACGTTACAATCATAAATCTCAAAGCAACAATAATACACGCACAATATGTATAATATAATTAAGAAAAATGATACTAAAGGAAATAAAATTTGTTACGTAACAGGTACTCACTTGGCTCGGCTACAGCAACTCGGCCTTCAATCCGATCATCTACAGCATCTTCAACACAGAGTTTCGAGAAGCATTCAAGAGAATTCTCACAAAGGGTGCGCGTGCCCGAGGAAACCAACCGTCAACTAGCGAATGCGGAGAATTCCGATCGGTGGTTGTACAAAAACGAAATGGATCCATGATCGAGTGTAATATTAGTCCGAGATCAAGCGCGGATAGTTGTCAGGTTGGAATAATGGCGCAAAGACATCGCGACACTATCGTTAGTGCGATATAATTCGATTCACCCTCGGATTTATCGATCTTCCTATCGAACGGTAATTGCGTTGCTACACACCGCGGCGCACATGTCACCTTCCCGCAATTCCGCGGTTAACTGCGGTTCATTGCTTTTTATCATGGTCATTGAACCTGTACAGGTCAATATTTATTAACACGTGAACGTAAACAAAACCGCGAACGAACTCGAAAACATTTCGTCCTTCCTGTAGTTAATTTTGTGCGCGGCGTTGTAAGCTCTTCTCGATCATACAAATCGAAGAACGTTCCCTATAGTAACGGATTGAACAAAATTTATAAACGTTTAGATCAGCAAACGTAATCGTAATCACCAATTTTAACGACGAACTTTCATCATTCAAGTTACATATTACAAACTTTACAAAAGTTTTGCAAGATATCGAGCTGGTTACTGAACTTTTCCTCTGTGAGTATTTTACACATTTATTGTAATTATATCGAGAAAGGTAACGCAATCCGAATTAAATAAAAAAACTCTTGTATATAAGGCATAATGTATTAAAACAACATACATTTTACCATTATAAGCAGTAGTTATCGACATATCGATTCCACCCATGTTAGGAAAAGTTCAAAATTCTCTCTATTTCTCTCTCTCTCTCTCTTCCCCTGTTTTGGCGCTAAAGAATTGAAATCAATTCACGTGGTAGAATGTTGCACAAATGATGACAGTTAGATATGAATTTTTTTTACAGAATATTTTTTATCCGCGGGCAGTAAAAGGGGAACAGAACTTGTTGATGTAAATGAACGATTGAGAAAAAAGAAATTAACGTAAAGACAATCACCAGAAGGTAGTTCAAAACATATCCATGAGACATAATCCATTCTTATAATAAAAAAGAAAAAGCGAATTGTTTAGAAATCGAACTGGAGGGTATTAACTAAAAAAAAAGCAAAAAAAAAAGAACGAATTTCGTGCGTAGAGAAATTGAAATATAGTACTTAGAATACATTCTCATTAAAGCAACTGTAATTATGAAGTCATGTTGATAGCGCGTCTACAATGTAAAACTGCATATTACACGAAGCACTAATAATAACGTCTGTCGAATCGTAGCTTATATTAGTATTAGGATCGCGATGGAATCTACACAGATTCATTTTCCATCTTGTAAATAGTCATTTATTTATTTTTCTATTTGACGGGACACCAACACTCGAACCACGTATACTTTGCATTGTAAGCGATTTTTCGTTTAGGTGCTAACGTGTCGCAACAATATTGTGCAACCCGTCGAATCTAACTCGAATCAACATTTATCCGAACGAAAAAGGTCCTCGCGAAATGCAACTGATGCTCATTGAGCTTCTTCCATACATCTATATCGGAGATTTGCAAAGTGTACTATATCCCGACGAGAAAGAAGCGAAAGTTAGATTATCATAATAAAATAAAAACAAAGGTCGTAACGATCTTTCCTGTCGGAATGATATGTGCACAGTGTCGATGTATACTAATGATATATTTGAATGACCGTTCTCTGTAAATATATTAGCGTAAGACTTCCACGCGAGTATTAAACTTGGAATGTTTTACTACATCCTTATTATCCTATACCGTCATACATCTATTTAGCATTAATAAATCAAATAGTCAGGTTTTCTTTAATTTTTTATTTTTTTAAAAAATAACATCTGCGATGAAACGTATTTTGTTTCATTCGAAGTACTTGTTAAATGTACCGGTTTCGTATCTTCCCAACTACGATTATTTACTGGAATTTGAAGAAAATCAAAAATATCAGAAGTTAGTTTTGGTATAATCGGATGCAACACTAAAGCAGCTACACGTAAACTTTCTAAAGTTAAAGATATTACAGCCTCAAGTTCTTTTATAGATTTAAGATCCTTATGTTTACGTAAGCGCCATGGTTGATGATATTCAAACATTTGATTAGTAATATGTAACATATTCATCACAGCGTCTACTACACGATATACATTATATTCCTCGTAATGCTTCTTAGCTTTTTCACTTAACTCTTCCAGAGCTTCGATATTATTACGATCTATCTTGGATTCCAAAATGTCTTTGTATTGAACTGAGTTATATATTATTCTATTTGGATTAATAGCATTACCAAAACATCGATTAAGTAAATTACCTAGTGTATCGGCAAGTTCAAAATTTAATAGACCTATTACTTTCAATTTATTATAATCTACAAAGAAGTGAAACATTAACAGATAAAATGAAGAAGAATGCTTAGGATTTATAATATATTATCTGTCTTACTAGCATCTGAGTGTAGTACTCCTTGTCGTAAGAGGAAATATCTCAGGCCCTCTTGTGTAAAATCATTCATGACTGTAAAAGGTGAAATTATGTTTCCTTTAGATTTTGACATCTTTTTATCTTTAACGGCCCAATGTCCATGACATACAAGTTTCTTTGGTGGTTCAAGACCAGCAGCAATTAAAAATGCTGGCCAATATATACCATGGAATTTCAGTATGTCTTTTCCTATAACCTATGTTTATAAATATTCATAGATTTTTATAGTAATTTATTTAATTTTGAATTTTATTCCATACTAAAATAAGTTATAGACATTTACTTGTACAGTTGGTGGCCAAAATCGTTTAAACGAATTATCTGGATATCCTAGCGAAGTTAAATAATTTACTAATGCATCCAGCCACACATATATAGTATGAGATTCATCACAAGGAGTAGGAATCGCCCAAGGTACTCTTTTAATAGGTCTAGAAATGCTTAAGTCTTGTAGATCATCTAACCATGGAATTAACATATTGCGGTAAATCGCCGGTTGTATTACATTTTCTAAATACAATTTCAAGTATTAAAATACTGTTTTTCTTCAATTAATATGAATTCATTAAATTAAATGAACTGCATCTATACCATTTTTCAACCAATATTTTAAGTCATCTTTAAAAGAAGAAAGTCGAAATTTGTAATTATCTTCCTCTGTCCACTCTAAAGTATCTCCTGATTCTGTAAATGCTTCATTATCAACTTTTTGGACTACTTCTTTATCCGAAACAAATGCTTCTTCTGATACATTATACCATCCTGAATATTTCCCAAGATAAATATGCCCATTCTTTTCTAAACATTTCTAAAACATTTTTACTTCATATACACATTTCCAATTTTCAAACCCCAGAATAATGTTTTATAAATTTAACAACCCAAAAATGATGAACTGCTTCTTGATGTTGCTTTTCAGTTGTTCTAATAAACTTTGAATATTTAATTTGAAATACATCACACATCTCTTGAAACTGGTGTGAAATTTGAGTGCAATATTCAGGAATAGGTAAAACTGCAGCATCTGCAGCTTTCTGAACCTTTGTGCCATGTTCATCAGTACCAGTGCTTAAAAATATGGAATATCCTAACATAGCATTAAATCTAGCTATGGTATCTGCCAAAACTGCTGTATAAAGGTGCCCAATATGTGGTCCTAAAAAAGAAAAACTAGATCAGTGTTTTAGCATGAACTATTCTAATGCATATTTCTATGCATTTACAAAACAAATTATTCTTTGTTTATAATTATATACCAGCATTAGCATAAAATATAGGTGTAGTGATGTACATATTTTTAACCGTATAATCACTAAAATTATTTCTTCTAATATGAGTCCATGATGGTTGTGTTCTTGTCATTAAAAATGGAAATCTCCATAAAGACTGAATATGACATGACCTTGATAGATGGACTGTAACTAAAATTGAAATTTATTTATATTAGAGCAAACACAGAATATAAAATACCTAAAAGATACATGTAGTTGTATTGCTAAATTTTTTAATAAATAACTCAATATAAATTATTTACATTATCATTTATTTTAAAAGCACTGCATACAAATATAATATATCTATAGTATCAAATAAACCACAATTACAATAAAGCTCATATGCATATGTTCAATTGTTATGCAATTCTAATTGTATTGTTTCTAGCTGTGCTATAAGATCCATGTGCTTAAAATTATCAGGTTTATTGGTAAAGGTTTCCAACAACTGTAACCTTTTAGTATTATTTGTACAATAATATAATTGTAACTCATTTGCTAAACACTGTGCTTCTTGTACACTAATACATTTTTTATCAAATTCACCTCGCATAAGAATAATGCCTTTATTATCTTTTAATTCTGTATAATGAATCATGGTTAAACATTCTGCTGCATTTTCTTTATGGGTCTGATACCACAAAAGCGGTGTCATGTGAATTTCTAGTCCATAGAATTGACTAACAATAAATTCATATCCCTGCTTTCTAGGTAATGGCAATAAAAATGTTGAATATTGTCTTCCACGTTCAAACATTTTCTCAAATTGTTCTGAAGTTAATATTCCACATATATAATCTTTATCCTTATGATAATCTTTCCAAATGTTTATAATCTCATCCTTTGTTTTGTCTTGAATCATATCTATCTTCATTATGTTATTTAGTTGTGCTCGCTGAGGTTGTTCACCTTGACTCAAATTTGGTTTTACTTGACTTTCATAAAACTGATACTCTTCCTTCTGTTTCTCTTTAATATTAATAATATATACATCAAATTATCAGACAATACTTACAATTAGTTGTTAGAACTAAATTGTTTAATACTTAAAACATGATATTACCCATGCACTTACATCTTTTTTATTATGTACAATACATATGTACAAAACTAATTTTTAATAATAATAAACATATAGCGTATAACACAATTTTAAAACAAAACATTTGTAAGCATTACATAGAATATTTTACCTTTCTTTCCTTCTAATTTCTTTTCTTGGCTTTCGGCGCGTTGCAAGAACTCTTCTGGACTAGTTTGTTGAAATTTTGCTATTTTATCAGCATATTTATTGAAAAAAGGATTTCTTTCAAGATTTTCTAAAACTTTTTCAAATTTTGTACAAGTTGTCATTATAAATCTCTTATTGTAATTCTCTGCACCGATAAAAATGTTTTTCATAAATATTAATGTTGAGAAACGTGTTATGCTCTGTGGTAGAATTGCCATTGATTGTTTAATATTTAATTAAATATAAATTTCATTAATATCTACAAAATATTTTTATAACTATATTAAAATCAACGAAAAAAGGTATATTGCTCATGTGTCTCGGCTATAAGTCTAACGCTACAGAAATTTTCCATCACTCTCTACCTGTAACTATATTCTCTTCGTTTACATAATTGTTTGACTTCGTCTGACTTCATACTGCTTCGTGCATTATCAGCTTTGTTGGCAGACTTGTTACAGTTGTTTTTTATGATATTGGTTATGTTTTTAAATCTTTAAACCAGAAATGTATAAAAGTAATATACAAATGCTGATTTCAGCGATATGTGAATGATCTTAGACATTTGAAGTGTATAATACAGAAATAAAATAGTTTGTAACACATAATTACGGTTACATATAACATTCCACGTAACATTTACTGAACTGATTAATGTTGCATGATTAAAATTATATGTAGTAATGTTAAGGACATTATAATAAGAATTTACAAAAAAGATGCAGTGGCCATCTTTTACTCTTATATTAACAGAAATATTTTTAGTTTATAGTGTTTATTCAATTTATGATTTATCTCTGTTATTTGTCGCACCTTCTTGCGAAGATGACAAACTATGTTTAACTTCGTATTTAAGTCAAAAACCTCAGCTGCAGCTGCAAGTTTATAGTTCTGTTGATAGATATCCCACTGAACGACAAGTTGATTTCGTATATGTAAATGAAAATTTTAATTATACACATGCAAGTAGTCTGTAAGTGTGAATACTGTAATATTAAAATTGTATGTTTTACGTCAGTGTTACTATAGTTTCTTTTTCAGGTCGCTGAATTTAAAAATTCCGCGTAAAACACGAAATAATGGAACATTATTTCTACATATTATCATTGCACCAAGTTCTAAGAGATATGGAAAAGATATCATTAATATACAAAAGGTACAAATAATAGCTGATATTAATTATATTTACACAATCTTTCTTCAATTTAATTTTGTTTTAGGAAGCATATGTATCTTATATTGCTATTAAAATGACGCAATATATCATTCCTGAAGCAGAAGCTTTTAACTTATGGGGTGAAAAGAATTCAAATCTCAAAAAGAAACAGCAGAGCTTAATAAATCCAGTGGTACATATTAAGCGTCGTGTAACATTTACAATAATGACAGATGATATAAAACTGCCAATGCATAGTGTACCCATGGAGCTAGTAGACCATTTGAAGTATGTTTATATCATTTATATGTCAATAATTTTTGTTAGTAATTATTATAAGAAAAAAATACAGCAGATTATCATTGTTTTAGAATTATACAAGGCAAAACATTTTTACCAATAGTTAACTGTGATTTTCTGCAAACCAGACATCGTGATTTAGTAAAACTTATGCCTAAGAATAATACAGCTAATATTACATTACAATATTCTCCAATTTCTATTGGGATGTTAAGGTTACTATTACATGTGGAAGCAACTATGCAAAGTTTAAAAAATCTTGGATTTTCTGATAAAGATGTGGATGAAGTAAAAGGAATTTTTGCAGATACTAACATATATATCCTTGGGGGAACTTTCTTTATTACAGTCATTCATGTAGGTAAACTAATGAATAAGCAGAATAAAGCTTAATACATAATCCAATATGATAATATTTTATAATGTCATAGTTGCTATTTGATTTTCTTGCTTTTAAAAATGATGTAAATTATTGGAGAAAAAAGGATAATCTTGTGGGTCTCAGTAAATGGACTGTTGCATGGCAAGGATTTAGTCAAACTGTCATTTTTCTTTATTTATTAGATGAAGGTTCATCTTTACTTGTTCTTATTCCTACTGGAATTGGATTTATCATTGAAGTAAGAATAAGCTAATACATGTTATGCTGTTACTTTTTTATAAATATTTTTTTACCGCTGTCTTTTTTTAATAGATGTGGAAATTAAAAAAAGTATTCAAACTCAGACTTAAAAAGAATAATAGTAGTATGGCTGAAATTAAAACAAGAGAATTTGATGCAGAGAGTATACGTTACTTGAGCTACTTATTGTATCCTCTTGTTGCGGGGGGTGCAATTTATTCCTTATTTTATCTACCACACAAAAGGTATATGACTGCATTTTAATTAAGTTACAACATATGGAGACATTCCTTTTTATTATTTCACAGAACATTTTTAATTTCAGTTGGTACTCATGGAGTATAAATTCATTGGTAAATGGAGTCTATATATTTGGAGTTTTGTTCATGCTTCCTCAACTTTTTGTAAATTACAAATTGAAATCCGTGGCACATTTACCATGGAGAACATTTGTGTATAAAGCATTTAATACATTCATCGATGATGTTTTTGCATTTATTATCTCTACACCAACTGCCCATAGAATAGCGTGTTTCAGAGATGATGTAGTTTTCCTTATTTATCTTTATCAAAGATGGTGAGTTATAAGTTTCTACTAAGTACTGTACAGGGTGAATCACCTAATATTACAATCGTAGTTGACATCTGTAGCAAAAATTTGTGCTTGTTAGTAAAACTTATACAGTTCGCCCTTGAACAACGCGGTTTTTTTTCACGATCTTCGATGTTACCGTCAGCGAAACGATCGTCAATGTCGCTGCGGTTTCAAAGCGATGATCGCGGTAGTTTCGAATACCGCTCAGCCACTAAAAGATCATTATTTTCTTTAAGCCGCTACTAAAAGGAGGTAAAGCATTCAGTATTCAGTCTCGTTAATTTTTTCGATGGCGGGAAGCTATTTCATCCAATCTTAATACATACATACTCAAAAGACATACAGTATTGTGTATGTTATATACTGCGCTGCGAATTTTGAATATCTAAAGTTACGTCTACTAAACGAAGTGCCGTAAGTTTTGCTGGAAATTTCATTAAAAAAAAAAACCGGAAAATTATGTCCTTGAATCAAGAAATTAAGTTACTTAATATGTAAAATATAAAAGAAATTGCAGCTGAAGTTGCCCGTCATTTTAACATTAATGAATCCAGCACGATGACGATTCTAAGTAATGAAAAGAGAATTCGTAAAGCTGTTTCTATAACTAGTCAAACGGCTGCAAAAACTATGCACTTTTTAGGAATTACGCGTTTATCACGCACAGAGAATTTACTTTTTTTATAGGTACAGGATTGTCAAAAACACGCATACTTATTGATTCTATTATAATTCAGAACAAAGCTAAATCAATTTATGAGAATTTAAAACAAACAGAAAGTGAAGGATAAAAAGATACAGAATTTAATGTTAGCAAGGGTGATGGGAGGGGGGAGAGGGGGATTTTACGCGGCTAATTGGAGAACCTATCCCTAACGTTATTTGAGGGCGAACCGTATATGTAAGTTAAGGTATCTTTCAATGTAAATGTGTTAATTTTTTATAAAGAATGTTAAATATATATTAATACTATAGTATCGATTAGTACATTCAAAAATGTATACATCCATTCAAAAAAACTTTTTGCTCTTCACGTCCTTTACTCGTCCACGTACAAAAAATCTAATAGTATGAAAATGTATTCCTCTTGAAACCATGTAATTTTTAACTTTATTTTTCTTTTGCTACAGATAATAGCAATACTAATATCATACTGTTAATGTAAACCAAGATGATAGTATTAGGTAACTCACTCTGGATACTGTATCTCCTTAACAAATATTATTTATAGGCTGTATCCAGTAGACAAAACTCGTCCAGATATTGACAGCAGTGTCGAGGAATCTGTTGATACTGGATGTTCAAATAAAAAGATAGACTGAAATAAATTTATTTGGCTCCTGATGTTACTTTTAATATGTGTAAGAAGAAATTCTTATAATTCTAAGCGATTATTTCAGTAATGTATGATGTTAGTATAAATGCCTAAATGCTATCTATAGCTTTGATACAATTTTAAAAGTAATTCTTTGTTATATACTTACATTCCTGAAAAATGCCGAGATATGCATAAGTACTTTTGAATGTAATATATTTAAAAAATGACAACTTGTTGATATGTAAATGTTCGTAAAAATCGATATGAAAAATATTTCTTTTATTTTATACCACACAAACTATAAAGTATAGTGTTTTTAAATAATTTTATGATTAATAGAATTTTTTCATATTTTGCTCGCATGTAACAACTGCAGAATCTGTATAATGTGCTAGAGATAAGAATTTATTACGTTCAATACTACTTAATTTATTTATAGCCATATATTATCTTATGCTTTGTCATCTTAGTATTGCAAAATTTGAAGTTCTCAAGTTAATCATTAGATTATGTTCGGGCAAAT
Organism: Tetrapedia diversipes; assembly: GCA_033822845.1. Taxonomy (NCBI): domain Eukaryota; kingdom Metazoa; phylum Arthropoda; class Insecta; order Hymenoptera; family Apidae; genus Tetrapedia; species Tetrapedia diversipes. Next base: position 52,539 of record JAOPTO010002396.1, on the reverse strand, counting down.
TGCATACGAGTTACGCAACTATTTGTGACGGTCATTTAAGAGATTCATTTGTGTCGCACAAATAGCCCATAGATGATGAACAATCTACTAGTATATAGTTCTTCTGTTGTGACTAACGTATTTAAATGGTTGGAAGATACAATTTATGCGGCAAACATTTAAATTTAGAAATGAATGATTTATTGATAACATTTAAAAATTCATTATTAATCACTGTTGAAGTGTTTTTATAAGTTATCAAAAATTTACTATAATGTTATTAAAGACTTTTAAAGTATGTGTGTACATTGTTTTTAAGAAGCTCTCTTCAATGTTTGTGTTTCACTAATTGGTAAATAATAGATCAAGATATCAGATAGTAGTGATATCAGTTTAGGAATATAGATAAAAAAAATTATACAACACAGCATTTTTATCTGTTTTAACTACAGAAGCATTTAGCTTAAATAGACATTTTTACATAGATAGAGTCATCAAAAATATTCATAAAAACAGTATTTCAGGATGGCAAATATTTTGCTTATCATTCAAATTTTCTTTTCTGTTTTTCTTCCTTTATGGCTATATTTTTGTATTAGTAAAACAATTAAGAAGCAGAATTCATCATGTTTGGAATTAAAGAATAATATTTCAAGTGAGTACTTTATTCATTTATGCAAGTGAAACAAATATATTTATATTAATGAAAATTATATTTAGATATTCATTTCCTATTAAAACGTGGGATAGCACGGTATTATATTAATAAAAAAAAAAAAAAAGAAATAAATGCTCATAGTTACAGTAGAGAAGATTTAGTAAGTTTAAAAATTAAAAGTAAAGATGTAAGTATGGTTTGAATTATTAGTTAAGAATAATAATTTCTCGTTTTTTAATAATGATTTCTACTTTCATTTAGAGTGCCAATAGCATACTTTTTTATGGTGCAGATCAAAAGGGAAATTCATTGTTTATTAAATTTTCTCATAGAGCATTTAAAATAGTAGAAGTATCCGTGCAACTTACTACATGTGATGGTCAGCTGTATGTTTTACCTGGTATAAAAATGTTTATGTATCACCACTTTATCGTTTCTTTATTAAGATCATAAAATACTTTAGAAAATTGTTTAACAGCCTATCCTGATACCACGTTAATAAATGGGTTAAATCAAAAGTGGACAGCAGCTGGTCTTAAAATTGAATTCTTAGAATTACAACAACGCTGGAGGATAATTTATAATGGCATTCTCAGAAATTTAAACAAAAATGATGAATGTAGTGATAATAATGTCGAACATGTTCGCTTTAATTTCATGTAATAAATATTATGAATAAATTAAAAATCAAATTAGTTGATTTTTAAAAATTATATTAATATTTTCTGTATATTTAGATTTATTGCAAATTCTGTACCATTAAGATGGCCAGAAGATTGGAGTTCAGAACTCCATGCAGAAGCATTAGCTTGCGAACCATGGAAAAGTCCTGAGTGGATGAATAAAATGTATTGAATAAATGTAAAAATATTACTATAAATTATTATTTTGCATAAATAATAAGTCAGTAATTTTTACAGAAAATTATTAGACTATACAGGGTTTGATCAATGGGGATCAATGTTTGGTCAAATAACATACAAAAATGGTTCTGTTACTACAATGTATTTACGTGGAATTCATCAACATCGTATTGGAAAACATGAGTCTCACGAATTTCACGAATCAGTTATGTTATTTGGAGTAATGTCATATGGAGCCATATATTATCTTAATATGAGTAGTACGAAACATAGTTTTCCACAGTAAGTGAAAGAGTGTATTAAAATTCAAAACAATTTTTTGATTGATTGTTAATTGTAGAATACAGTTTGGTCAGTTCAGAGGTAATGATGAAATAACATATAAAATTAACAAAATAGGACTTAAATTATCTGATTTTAAAGAAGAAACATTCAGTACTAATTCAGAGTACAAAACATGGTTCATAGGTAAATTGGAGTTATTAATAGATATTTATTTTACAAAAAAATTTTAAATAATTGTTACACTTCATTTTAGCTGCGGATAAAAAGTACGACATTTCTATAAAACCTGATAACTCAACAACATTTTGTTATGGCCATCCATGGAATTGGTCAAATAAGATTGTTACTGTCAAATTAGAAATGAATGGAAAACTAGGTACTGGATTAATGCAATTGTGGTCTCCTTACGATGAGCCATGCCAAACAAAAACTAAAGTACAATTACAATTTTTGAAACGACCTAGCAGTTATTTGCAAAGAGATGATTATACTGTATACTTTAATGACGAAAAATGCCAGAATGAAAATATTGTTGGAGGAAAAGGATTTTCACTCGCAATATTGACTTCCATTAAAGACGCAGACGTGAGTAATAATAAAAACTTCATTGTTTGCTTTGAATTCCTTAAAATATTTTAACATATAAAAAAATTTATAGTTCGTCGTGCCAAAAGGATTTTGTGTGACCGTTTTTGCTCTTGAATTGCATTTACATATGCATAAAGAATTACAAAAAGTAATTAATGATATTGTGGATGTTAGTGTTGGAAAGAAAGATGGTGATCTTCAAAAATACTGCAATGAGTAAATTATGTTATTTGATAGAGTTATAAATTATTTTGTTACTATGTAAATATATATATATTTTTTATTATTAGCGCTATGCATATTATGGAATCAACACCGATTGTTGGCGAAGTACGAAATGCAATTGTAAAGGCAATAGAAAACTTAGAGTTAGAAGATGGCAGTGATAAGCCATTTAGGTACGCGATTAGGTCTAGCGCTGTAGGTGAAGATAGTGAAGAAACTTCAGCAGCTGGTCAAAATTCAACGTATTTAGGTATCCAAGGTGAAGATAGTATTCTCAAAAGTATAGCCATGTGTTGGGCAAGTTTGTTTTCATATCAAAGTGTTGAATACAGGTAACAATATATTGTATTTAACTTTCATAAAATTTGTGATATTAACATCAAATAATATGTATATTAGAAAACAGCATGGTATGTTTATAAAAGCATCTATGGGAGTGTGTGTACAAAAAATGGTAAATGCTGACGTCGCTGGTGTTATGTTTACTAGACATCCTACTACTGGAGATCCTTCAAATATTATTATTACAGCTAATTATGGATTAGGAGAGGTACTATTCAACTAATATTTAATTATAATTTATAAAAACGTACATAATAATAAACTTCTTATTTGTTTAGTCCGTTGTGTCGGCTACAGTTGAACCAGATACAATAATTGTTCATAAAAGTTTGAATAATAAATTAATTATAAAAGATTTAGTAGTAGGAAATAAAAATGAGAAAATTCTAATAAGTGATAATGGAGTGGTTACAATGAAACTGGATGATCAAGAAAAAAGAAAAATCTGTTTATCGGAGCAAATGGCTTTACGATTAGCTACTATAGGGGTGAATTTAGAAACTTTATTCGGTAGTGCTAGGGATATAGAATGGGCTGTAGTCAATGAAAGCGTTTATTTGCTTCAAGCTCGGCCTATCACCACTTTATATACATGGACAGATTTTGAGTTAATGCATGAAATGGATTCGGGTGTTCCGAGCGATATTGATTTAATATCGTTTGGTAATATAGGGGAAGTATTTCCGTATCCAGTATCACCTTTATCAATTTCTGTCACGTTTAAAGCGTTCAATTCAATAGTGGCTGAATTTGATAATGCAAATCGTGGTTTCTTTCATATTGTTGGCATGAGAAGTGCGATAAACTACTATAATGTAAGTCATACTATGTACGTCCTAAAAAGAAATATGTATGTAAGATATAGTTCATTATTTTCATAGATATTTTTACGACAAGCTAACAAAGAAATAACACTTTTAAATAAAGTCAATGATCTAGCTATTTCGGGGAATATTGTTATAACACCGGAAATTAATAAAATTGCTTGTGAAAGAAATGGGGAATCTACCATATCTATGAAGATGAAATTGATGTATAAAATGGCAAAAGATGTAATAAAGAATAATGCAGCAAAGGAATCTGCAAAAGAAATTTATCAAAATTTAACTTTAAATGCAGAAGATTTTTATACTGCTTATAGTTTGTATAACGAAATTATTGAACATCTTGAAGAATTTTTAAAAGTAAGTGTAGTTAAATACTACAGGAAGATTCAATATATTATTCAATTGTATAATGTTTTTAGGCAACAGAATGTCACATGCATACATCAAGAGTCAGTATTATTTATCAAATGTTTGCATTAGCATTGTTAACAAAAGGTTATGAGGATTTAGTGCCAGAGCATTTTTCAGATATTGCTATATTATTAGGTTCTTGCAGCGATATTGTAAGTGGTGAAGTAATAACTGGGCTCAAAAGAGTAGTAACTTATATTAAACGAAATGAAAAAAAAGAAGAATTTAGGAAACTTGACCCCATTAAAGGTATTGATTGGTTAAAAGTTAATTGTCCATTGGCTGCAAAAGAATTGGATAATTTCTTTAAAAATCATGGACATAGATGTATCCAAGAAATGGACTTCCTATCAGAACCATGGTCCCTTAGACCTGAAAATCTTATTATCACACTTCAGGTAAATTATATTATTTAAGGGGTATATTACAGTAAAATAACCTACACCGTTTTTCCTAGACAATGATGAAAACTACTGATATGGGCAGTTCAAGTAAAACTCTTAGTGTAGAGGAAACAGTGGCGCTATTAAAAACACCAAAATCTGCAATTATTAAATGGATTTTGAAGAAATTGGTACCTTATTCTAGAAAAGCTGTTGTATGCAGAGAAATGACTAAATCAATATTTGTAAATGTTATTCATACATTTAGACTAGCGTTTAGAAGACTAGGAAAATTAATGGTACTAGAAGGGTATTTACCTAACGAAGACTTAATATTCTTTTTAACAATCGGAGAAATAGGGCAGATATTAAGTCAGCAAAATACAACTTTGGTACAAAAGTAATAAAATCATTAATTTAAACGTTATTTTGTTTTTGAATTTGAATTATTAATACGTTTAAATAAATTTATAGGGCTTTCCGAAGAAAAAAAATTTATCCCCGACTAAAAGAACTAAAATATCCGGAAGTAAATGTTGGAGTGATACTTCCTATAAAGGTAAAACGATACATTTTCTTTTTAATAGAATGATATTCATTTAAAAATAAACAATACTTTCGTATTATAGGATGATCCAAATGTGATAATAGATGACAAAATGGTAAAAGTTCAAGGAACACCAGTATGTGGAGGTTCTATTCTTAATAGGGCATGCGTGATCACAGATATACTAGATGCACACAAGATACAAGAAGGTGATATTTTAATTACTCATTCTACTGATATTGCTTGGAGTCCATACTTCCCGTTATTAAGCGGTGTAGTCACGGAATTGGGAGGACTTGTAAGCCATGGAGCTGTAATAGCTAGAGAATATGGTCTTCCATGTATAGTTGGAGCTAAGAGAACCACACAAATTTTTGAAACAGGTAACCTATCGTTATCCTAGAAACGGGAAATATAAGCATTAAAATATAAATATATCTTTAGGTGACACTGTGTTACTGGCCGCAGATGCTGGGATTTTACAACTAATCAAAAAGCATGATTGATAAAGATCGCAATTTTTATTTTCTTAGCAGCTTAAATGAAAATTTGTTACATATAATTACATTAATAATAATGTTAAAATAAATAAGCTACTGTAATAATATAAAAAATATATACACATATATGTATACTTTGTTTCAATGTATCAAAGTTCCACTTAATCATATCCAATAAACGTATACGTAATGTATACCTTAACTGTACTTAGAACAGTTCGACGTCCAGAATACACAGCCATCTAATCAACATTACTACTATCCTCCTGAATCGTACTAGCATTTCAAAACTGTCAACTGTATACCGTCAAGTGTTAACGGTCAATCGTGAATCATCGACCCTTCTTTATCCTCTTGTGTCCGTCATCCCTGTCTTCCTCCCCGATTCACGCTTGACTGCTCAGAAAATCGAGCGAAACGTACAAAACAGCGAGAGAATACAAGAAAGAAATAGGTAAACGAAACCTTCCCACCTCCATAAGTGGCTTACATCGCGGCGTTTATTTCCCAGCCGAGAAAGGGGTTGAGAGAGCAAGACATAATAGAAAGATTATAATGACAAAGGGAAGCCCGCGAAGATCGTCGATCAGCTTCGAGTTGGAAACGCAGTTGTTCTCTTGAAACAGAGCTGCAAAATATAACCCTATCCCCCGCCACCTCCTATTTAGAAATAGCAGCGCGAAAAGGTTAGCATCGAGTCCAGCAAAAAAAAAGAAAAGACACGGTTTATCCGCGGCGCTGAATGGATTCGGAAGCCCTGCAACAACTTGACGTCACTGGTACCTCGTTCCTATATAAGCCCGCGATCGCCATCCCCACGATTCAGTGGACGACAGCGGTGATAGATAGGGTCGGAGGATACGCTTCGCGTCGCGCTCAACGGAAACCATGGTGGTGAACTTCAAGGTGTTCAAAAAATGCTCGCCGAACGGCAAGATCTCCCTGTACCTGGGCAAACGGGATTACATCGACTATCTGTCCGGCATCGAGCCGGTGGACGGGGTGATCCTGTTGGACCAGGACTACGTGGACACCGGTAGGAAGATCTGGGGGCAGCTGGTGTGCAGCTTCCGCTACGGCCGCGAGGAAGACGAGGTGATGGGTCTGAACTTCCAGAAGGACCTCTACCTGGTGTCCGAGCAACTGTTCCCGGCCACCAAGAAGCTGGAGGACAACCCGACCAGGCTTCAGGAACGATTGCTCCGGAAGCTGGGCCCGAACGCGGTGCCGTTCACCTTCAAGTTCCCCCAGAGCGCCCCGTCGAGCGTCACCCTGCAGCCGGGCGCGGAAGAGACCGGCGAGCCCTGCGGCGTCAGCTACTACGTGAAGATCTACTCCGGCGACGTGGAGACGGACATCACCCACAAACGCAGCACCGTCACCATGGGGATCAGGAAGATCCAGTACGCGCCCACGAAGCAAGGCCGGCAGCCGTGCACGGTGGTGCGTAAGGACTTCCTGCTGAGCCCAGGCGACCTCGAGCTGGAGGTGACGCTGGACAAGCAGCTGTACCATCACGGGGAGAGGATAGCCGTGAACGTGTGCGTGAGGAACAACAGCAATAAGGTGGTGAAGAAGATCAAGGCGTTGGTGCAGCAGGGTATCGACGTGGTGATCTTCCAGAACGGCCAGTTCAGGACGGTGATCGACGCAGTGGAGACGCAGGACGGCTGCCCGGTTAGCCCAGGCTCGAACCTGACCAAGGTGCTCTACCTGAAACCAGAGCTGGAGGGCAACAAGCATCGCAGGGGCATTGCGTTAGACGGCAGGTTGAAGAGGGAGGAGAACGAGCTGGCCTCGAGCACCTTGCTCCTCTCGCCGGACGTACGCGACTCCTTCGGCATCGTGGTCTCGTACGCTGTGAAGGTGAAGCTGTACCTGGGCGCCTTGAGCGGGGAGCTGTCCGCGGAGCTGCCGTTCATCCTGATGCGGCCGAAGCCGGTGGACCGGATCAGAGTGGTGAACGCGGACGACGTGGAGGTGGAGGACGTCGTGGAGGAGAAGGTGAAGCCGGTCAACGGGAGCAGCTAGAGAACGACGCGATTTATTTCCCCGGGGGAGAGGGAGAGCGGAGGACATCTACCCGTTGGCTCGCGTTCAGTTTCGCGGAGGACCATGGCTTCGATGGGAGGACGATGTGCCACGGGGGGATTGGGTGGGCTGGTATCCCGGGGAAGGCAAACGTTTGGTTGCTCTTCGTACCTTTTTGTCGATGGATGACACTGTTTCTTGTCCGTGTAACGTGATACGGGGTTGTACCTCGCGTTTACGTTTAACACGTTGAATGCCACGGGGGTCGCCGGCACTCGACATGGCGGTGGCGCCGTGGGGGTCACCGGTGACCGCCGCGCTCAAATTGGTAGAAACACAGAATTTGGACAAATGTCAATACTTATCAATTTTTCATTATTACCATCGTTAATGCAACGATGTAAAGAAATAAATGCGGTATAAAACATCTAAAAATAGTTACATACTGTAACTTATTTGTTGTAGGTAATATTTCAACAGTATATGTATCGTATAATAAAAAATTCATCGTTGGTGCCACGGTCAAACCCTGTAAAACTGGCGTGCATTTAACGTGTTAATGGGTTCCAGAGTAGCGGATGCGAGTCGAAAAAGACGTAAGCCGGGGTAAACCCGAAGCACGCTACCGGCTGAAAGCTTGAAATCACTTTGAAGGTTTAAGGGACGCGTGAGCATGAGGAAGAAATTTTACAGTGGCGATATCCTAGAAAATCGCAACGAAGGGAGAGCTACTGTTGGGCGTAGAAAGGCCAAAGAGATAGGGGATCTCGAACCCACCGTTTGAAATGTGTTTTAAAATAAGTTACCTTTTTTATCTTTAATGCTTTCAAAGAATTGTTTATCGTGGCTAATAAGATTAAAATTATTGATGTACGCTTAAAAGCCTTTCGACTGGAAATATACAAGAACTCGGTAAACTTCCCCTCGATATCTTACGTAACAACTCGACGTTTGGTCTTATTAGGGTTTTAAGATTGGCAGTATTAATTTCAAATTCACGAGAAACGGTCGAAATGATGGTTTCATGCTTTCAGCCGGCGGTAGATATATATACAAAGTATTTATACATCCATATGTATTTTTACGATAGACGCAGGTTTCGATAAAGGTGGCTTTGTAGATAAAAATAATAAAACTTAGCGTACATGTATTCACAAATAAAGTGACCTGATCGTTTCAACGAAAGTTGATCGTTTAAACAATGATAAGGTATATTAGCGTTACAACCGATAAATATATAGATTGTAATCTGAAAAATTCAAAAATGGAGAAAATAGAAAATTAAATTATACTTTGAAGGATCGACTGTTGCAGTTATTGAGGTAAAAATAAAATCTAGAGAAAGCTGCGGGGGTGTATTAATTGAATTTATCGAAATTCAACCCTGTAATAGCACGCTGCTTTTTAAGTTTACCAAATGCTGCACTAAGGTATGTCGAGTCCAACTTGATTTCTCACAGGTTTGAGACACGCAAAAAGTTCCCCCGAAAAATTCATGGAAGTACCCTCAGGCGTGTGTAGTTTACGGCTATAAAATTCGAATATTCGAAGAAAGGTTGAAGAAGCTTTGTGTTTCAAATCATTTCGCCGTACAGTGATAAAAAACAATACCTCGTCTGGGGCCATGGAAGCTTTTGCGTGGTATTGCAGGGTTAATGGGGTGAACTAGCCGGGTTTAACTACAAAATATCGAACGATGACGCTGTAGCGTAATAATGATTAATAGGGGCATTACTTATAATGCCCAGCCATTACGAATAATGGGAAAGAAAATCGGACGGTGTGATAAAGTTGATATAGTTTATCATAATTTATTACATTGGCTGGTCGGTATAAATAATCCGATTGCGCGTAGTGATAATAATGATAATTGGCAAGCGTTGGCAATATTAAAAAGGAGTTCCTATATATGAATTGCGAATGCATGTGTTTCTTTCTTGCTTCGCGGACCGTGTTGTATGAGACCCAGAATTAGTACAAAAATGGGGGTCACGTTTCGAAAATTTATTAAAAATAATTTTTTCCCCTCTTATTTCTATATAAACAACTTAATTTTTATTAAAACTTTAAAAATGTACGTACAACACAAAACAACAAAAATATTATTTTAATTTAATAAATTTCTTCGTCGTCACTACTCGGTATAATCAACCAAGAACGTTTTTTCGGTGGAATGATATCGCCTTCACTTTCAGAACTATTTTTCTTCATTTAAAGTTCTTGCACGTTCGTCCCTCTTTAAAAAATCTGTAATTTCACTTTGCTTGTTGGTTCTTACCAGGTCATTATAAATTTATCGGTACGGAGCTAAATAGTTTTCCAGTTCCCTTTTGAATTTTCGGCTTCTTTCAGCGGAAGGTGAAGAAAAATGATAAAAATTCAATGTGGCCAATGATAAATAGCACACGCGAAGGCACGCGAAAAGATCGACGTTCCTTCTTTCACCCTTCGCTTATTGTCACCGCAATAAAATGTAACCAACCTCGGATGTACGAGCGAGACACAAAGTGGAAGCGAGGAACGAGTGTGCGCCTCGAAATTGAACGATCTTCTCAAAAAGGGGGTCTCAGATTGTTACACCACGATAAATGTTGATAGTATAATTGAGATGGAATCTTCTCCGAAGATGCACGCGTCAAAGCGAATGGTCCCATGTGGCTGAAGTGGGTTAACGATTCTAGGAATCCCGACGCTATCGATCACCACCAGGATGGCTGGATGAAAGTGAATCGTTCGATGCAACCAAAGCACGTTCCCGGCAAAAGTGTATGCAGATTATCGCGTAGCTATTGTGGCTGTCGTGGAAGAGAAGGAAAGAGAAGGAAAAGGAACGGGAAAGCGGTATTTCTTCCAGGGCCTGCTAGAGGACTCATCGATGAGGTTACCTAGCAGGCCCATGCTTTAAACCAAGGATGGCGAATCTTTTTGAGACGTGGGTCAAATTTTGTTGATATTTTTTTTAGTACTAGCTCTTGGGTCACTAATGCCCATTTGCACAAGATTTAAGTTTAAAAATTTGTAACCGAGCACTTTTAAAACTAAACATCTTTAAAATTCAATTAGCTTAACGAACAAAAGTGGGCGTGGTTTGACGATTTAAAAATTTTTAGTGGGGTTAAAAATTCTTAAGTTTTTGGTACAAAACGTCATTTGCATAACTTTAGAACTGTAATGATCAGACTAACGGTTATAGACAGCATTTAAATTGCTTTTGTCAATGCGGTGCTTGAAAAAAAATACAGATACAATATAAATTATTCCCACAAATTAGAATATCTAAATCGATCTGTGTAAGCAAATAAATAGTTGCCTAGCAATTGTGAGTCGGTGAAAAAGTTTGCGTGTGGTCAGTGTCTGATCTACGGGTCATAGGTTCGCCATCGCTAGCTTAGACACAGGGATAGGAAGGGACAGATCGAAACTCGTAGAAACCGGGACGAACTCGAGCACTTGCGAGAAACGTAGTCGGTAAATCCCTCCTAGTGGCGAGAACAGGAAGGTCGTCACGCTATCGTCCTGCAATGTTGCGAAACACCACGAAACAAACATCCGCGGCGATAAAAGCTTGTGTTCCTCACCCCTTGCCCGATCCAACCCCTTGACATACAATGACGGAGTTAGGGTCGTCATTCGTTTCATGCGCCACCGTAGAGTTTGACGAGTCTGACTTGTCGAGAGCTGTTTTCAGTGAACGCCGTGCAGTATATAATTAGATTAGTTAGTTGCTCGCTCCGTTCTTGCAACCTTTGACGCTGGTCATAAGGTATGCACGACGAAAAACGCTACACATAAAAACAAAGCAATATACAATGTACAATACTATGTTAAACATAAGATACGAAAGATGTAAAAACCTATACTTTAACCATTTGCATACCACGGACCACTTTCGCGTCGAAAAAAGTGAGCGCATTTAACCGATCCAAACAACTGATGGCGCGCTTACATAGCATATAATAATATGTAAATATATATAATAGTGATATATAAAATAATAAGTTAGGAATTAAAAATATGAAAGATTTAAAGAACAAATAATATTTTCACACATAATTGCTGATTTTCCGTTCCATCAATTTCTTTATATTTAAAACAAAAATCCGGCCCATAGAGGGTTAAAGTAATCTAACGAGACGCGAAGCTTCTCTTCGCAGCTGTTCCGCGTTCCCGTTTCCTCTTCGCTGCGCTTTCGAGCGGCCAGCACGAGTCCTCGTCGTAATATCGGCGAACAAAGCGTCGTGACGTTATCGAAACGAGTGTCCCTCGTCGATATCTCGCGGCCGCGATTAATCAGCCGCGTTAAGTCGAGATAACCCGATTCTTTTGCGCGGCGCCCGCGAGCGTCCGAGCTACCGTCTGCATCGACGCGTCTGCTCAACAAGTTACGCATCTGCTTGCTTACGTCGTTCACGACGTACGTTTCTTCCGGCTAGGCACGAACGCGTTCGTTAAAATGGATAACGTCGAGGTTCATAAGGTGGTCGTCGAGGGAACTGGGGCAGGGAAAACACCGATCGCCAAGTTATGGCATTGTCGTTACGCAATCCGTGTTCTCCTCGGGACGATTTCGCGTAGAAGCGCCGGAGGACAAGGTCGGGCGTCCCCGATGACGCAACCGCCCGGTTTGGCCTGGAAAAATAACACGATTGGCGTCTTCTGCGTCCCGAAACGCGATCGATCGCGACCCGCCCGAAGGATTGCATATCCGCAATTTCGGTCGCGGGCGAACACCAGCGTAAGGGGCGGCCGCGGGGAGGGGAACGGCGGCGAAGAGAGGATAAAGGCGGCGGAATAACAAAAAACATTGTTCGAAGGAACAGCAGAAGCAGCCAGCACCACGATCAAGCGGCGAGCAAGAGGCCTATTTTCGTTGGAAGGCCGCGCGCAGGTATATCTTTCCGGCTGCGACAAATCGAAAGCCACGACTCCACCGCGATCCTACGATTCTCGCGCGGAGAAGGTCCTGGCGAAGGGCAGAGAGCGCCATCCAGCCCGTGCCACCCTCCATGTATAGGTGCGCGTGGTGGGCGTTGGAGGAGCAGCAGGAGCAGCAGCAGCAGCCATCCAGGCGGATAGAACGAGCGCGTCGAAACGAACCCCGGTGTGGGGGACAGAGACGAGGCTAGCCGAGACAGAGGTTACATGGAGGGAGGGCATCGCCGATGGAGGGAGACGGCGAGGAGATAAAATTAGAAAGAGAGGTCAGAAAAATGAAGGGACGGAGAAAAGGGGAGAGTGAAAATCGAAGAAGAACGAAACGGACGGAGAGGACACGATGATGGGGTGGGATGAAGAAACGTAGAAACGAAGCAGCGAGAAACGGAGACCGAGGTAGCGGCTACGGAGATAGAGACAGCGACAGAGGGACGGAAGGAGCGGGGAGAGAGACGGTGAAAGAGAGAGAGAAAGTAAACGGGAGACGGAACGGCCAGGCAACGAAGCACAGAGTGATCGAAGGAAGAACGAGAGGTCTGGAGGGACGGTGAGACGAGGAGAGAAAGAGAGAGAGAGAGAAGTAGCGTTGTGGAAGAGAGAGGAAGAAAGAAAGAGAGAGAGAACAGTAGGGAGTTCGGTCGGTCGGCAGGCTTGGCTGGTGCGTCAGTTAGGCTCGAGACACCCGCGAGAACGGAGCGGTGGTTGCCTCCCTTATTCGGTACATACGTTCGATGCGCCCCTTCCATCACCCCCTGCCCACCTAACAGAAGTCTCGTCTATCGAGGCAGTGTCGCGCAGAGTGTCGTACGAGGCGTATATTGCTCCGGGTCTGTTCTGCTTTTACAACAACCCTCTTGCCCTTTCGGTAACGTCGGTGTTGTTTCTCGACTCGCGACCCTCGTGTTTCGATCTGTGTCGCGTTTTTCAACCCCCTACTGGTGGAGCTACTGGAGAGGCCGGTTAACAACTGAGAGGACAGTGCAGAGGAGGAGGAGGCGGAGGAGGAAGAAGAAGAAGCTTCTCGGAGGAGTCTCTGTCGGTTGCTCCGAACGAAGAATCTCGCAGGAAGAACGAAGACGGTGGCGGCTACGCTACGCTAGCGGTCGAGTGAGTATACACCTTCGCGGAGCCTTGACTCTGCCCTCTTCTTCTCTTCTCTTCTCTTCTTTTCTCGTCTCCTCTCGTCTCTTTCCTTCCCCGCCTCCTCTTCGTATCTCTTCTCTCTCCCTGTCTGTCTGTCTGTCTGTCTCTCTCTCTCTCTCTTTCTGTCTCTTTCTCTGGTCTCTGCTCTCAACATCGGTTCCCTTTCTTTTCCTCGGATCCTTCTTTCGTCCTCCGGCTGGTCCTCCGACCGCGAGAAGCACGCTCGATTTTTCTGGCCAACGCGAGCCTCCTCTGACCGGGCGCAACAGACACCGGCGAAAACTCACCGATACGCGACGAGTTTCTCTTCTCCCGCGGCAGACGGTGGCATTGATTTCCTCCTCCCGTCCTCTCTCGCGCCGACCGTTCGCCCTTCCCTTCCCTACGCGTAGGTACGCACGATCGCGATCTCGTAATTTCCACCGTTCCGTTGTTCCTCTGTCAGAACCTGGTCACCGTCACCACCCTTTCTACCTTACGTAGCATCACACGAAACGACGAAAAATTCTGTCGGGTTCTTTCGAAGTAAAAGCGTAAAATTCACGTCACATAACAGAGCGAATAACAAAGCCTGATCGTAGGTCGAAGTAACGGAGGACCAGCTCTCGAGAGGATGAAAGAAACGGGGGTAGGTTCAGGTTAGTTTATGGCGAGCGGGGCAGGCTCGTTGTTCTCGAATATTTGCTTTGAAACGCGTCCCGATATAAACCACCCCCTTTCCTCCCCCCTGACCGGGAGGTCCGTGGTACGTTTGTTTGCTCTGCGCAAGAAGAAGAAGGTCTTCGATTCTCCGACCGTGCGCGGCGTGGTCGGGACGGAAAGCGTGCGAGGCGAAGGAACTAGTTTCTCCAGGGCAGCAGCACGCTGGAGCACAACGTAGTTTCACGCGAAACGCTCGCAACCTTGAACGCCGTTGGAACTCGGTTCGTAGGCTGGTCCCAGTCAGCGTCTCGGGGGCGCCGAAACGCGGCCAGAGACTTTTTAACAGTGCGATCACGAACCGCGGCGTTCCGCTGCGTAATAATCGAATTCCGGTATCCAAGAAGTATCCAACCGAGAGACGATCGAGAGGCGAAAACGCCCGCAAACCGGTGGTGTTCTCGTTCGGGGCGAGGTTTCGAGCATCGCGCTCGGATATCGCGTCTCTTGCGGGATAGCTACGATTGAGATATCGACTCTATTTATAAACAGGCTACCGTTTATTTACAACGTCGAACGGCTACGATTGTTCCGTGTTCCCGCTCGCGCCCGCGTCTCTGTGTTTACAGGCGTGTGCTATCATAAAAGCGAGAGTGTTCGCTCCGAACGCGTGTACGGGCCGTTGAAAAGAGGCTCGTTGGATTCGAAGCGACGCGACAAGACGAAGCAAGGTCGCTCGAAGGATCTCGAAACTTCTGACTTGAATTTTCTTCCCGATTTTCCCATCGGAAAAACTAGAAGATCGCGTGCACACGGAACTCGTGTTTGTCCACGGACGCGCGATAACAAATATCGTCGTTCGCTCGATTCGATACGTGTCTGAGTAACGCTGTAACTTCCAAGACCGGTGAAAATGATCAATTCGTAATTGTTCATGAAAACTTTGTAAATTTATCGCGATACCTACACCTTTGGAAATTTACTATGATCTTTGTTGCAGTCATTACGGTTTGTTTCCCTTGTATTGGGTATTTTTTAAATACAATTTTCAATTTCATTTCTTCGTCGCAAGTAAATATACCCTAACCCGTCGGTAGATTTAGCGTTAATCGGATCAACGACGTCGTTCAGGTAAATAATACGTGTCCGCGGTCTTATCGGCGGACTCGAACGCGAGCCTGGAAATCGAGAAGCACACGAATCATCGACCTCGAACGGCCATGCTTTCATACAGTATTAGTCACACGTAGCCGACCGATGAATATTTCAACGTTACACGGTTCACGCGCCACCGTTTGCCCATGCAAACGCGCATTCCGTGTGCCGTTTCGTCTTTTTCACCTCGAGAAACGTCTTCGACGCGATCAGAACTACCAGGGTGCGATCCCATCACGGTGGATCACCCAGGATTTTTCGCCGTTTAACCCTTTCGCTTCGTGCCCCGCTAATAGGCGGCGTCCACGAGATGACCTGTGGGTACGAGCGCCACTTATAGGCGGCATCTAAATATATTTTGTATTTTAATAACTCTGTAGTTTAATAATTTTGTAAGCCTTTTCACTTGTTACATTAGAGCAGTGTTTCCCAACGTGGGGCCCACGGCCCACAGAGGGGCAATTCGAAAATGGACTCTATATATGTTTTGAAATTTTACTTACTGTGTTTTGTTAACAATTTCATAGTGGTTTCTTCCTAGAACCTATCATTTATGTTTCTTAAGTGAACAAATCAATTTTTTAATGTTAAAAATTATGTATGTTACATAGGGGGGGCATAAAAACTTTAGAAAGGTTAAGGTGGGGTATGGCACAAAAAAGGTTGGGAAACACTGCATTAGAGCAACGATTGTTTCATTCAGCACAGTTGTTATTTAAGAAAAACGCGCACTGTGCATATTTCTGGTGCGTGTTTCCGTTCAGTGACGATACTCCGGCGGACTGGACAGCCGAAGCGAAAGGGTTAATCCTTTGCGTCCGAGAGGCGATTGTTAGTCCCCAAATGATAGTTTCGCAAATACTTCAGACTTTAGTTAGTTTGTCTGTTAGTCAGATTCGGAGGTTAAGAAAGGAAACCAAAGTGAATAGAGTTATAAATATACGTTAGTTTGATAAAACTAAAACGACACAAACGAACCCAAAACAACAAACTACGCCTATGCTTCGCAAGCTACACAGCTCCTTGCTCTACGCCGACTACTTAGCTCTAGCTTCTCCCTATTCATCTCTCGATCGAGTGGGACCCGAAAAGACAAAACACTCGGCCTCACTCTATCGATCCCTTCACACACACACGTGCGCGCGCGCACACATTCACGCCCAGACACACACCAATCGTGCCATCTTACGATAATAGTCCTTAAATCTATGCATTACCAAATCTATCATTACTAAATGAAGTTTAACCCTTTTAGTACCGAACAACGATACATCGTTGCGTATGCCATGGCGCCTAACTATTTGCATCGCGAGAGAGCGCTATCTCAAAATAAATTTATAAAACGTGTTATAAATGTTTCAATTTTTTCTTTTATTCCGTAATATGCTGCTTGTTGAATTTTGTAAATATCATTCTTACTTCCGTTTTTATGAGCTTTTTCCCAAACCTTAGCAAATTCGTTAAATTTTCTCGGTACTAAAAGGGTTAATATGTAGGCGAATCTTGGTAAATATTTCGAATTTGAGAATTTTTGAAGTTAGCACCATTAGACGACTAACAGTCGCCTTTCGAGCGCAAAGGGTTAATCGTTTAACGCGGTTCGTAGTCAGGGTTTCGCGGTACGCTAATGTTCCGCGAAATTACAAAGCGTTACAAAGAAGTTGCGCGGAGAGAAGGTGTAATTTGTTATGGATCAGACGAATTTAGACAGGGTTGATTCCAGTCGTCATAGTTTTTACGAATACCATATTTGTTAACCATCGCTTTCTTCTGTTGTCAGTGTGCAACGTTGTACCGGCAAAAACAACTTCACAACCGTGAAACAATTCTTGATTTTAGCACCATCGACAAGAAATTTTTTACGGTTTCCCAATCTTTTCTGATTTTCCACCGACGACTTTTCTACACGCCTATCCCTGTCTACTTTACTGTTTCACAATATTAGGACATTTTGTATTCGTTGACAATCACTTCTATTTAGAGATTTGAATACTGTACAAAATAACGACCAGAAAATTACTTACGTAGTCTATTTATGCAGTTCACAATCAGAGACTTCTACAATACGATAAACTTCGTTAAGACGTTCGTGGCCACGTCATCCATATCTGGGTGACGTTCTTTTTTTTAAAGTTAAATAGGATTTTAAATTGGAATTTTAAAAGGAATTCATTGGAATAAGCATTGGAGTATAATATATATAAATATAAGATACATAAAATGAAAATAAAATGTTAAAATTTTTGCTATTTTTATATTTTTTTACCCCAGTTTTCTATGAAGTCGGATTTTGGGCCCAACGAAAAACTCAGCCGAATCACGCTGGGCGACGAACGTGTTAAAAGTTGCCATTCTATTTTACTCTAACCGATATAAATATCAAAGATGATTCAGGAATTCGATCACGTGTTATCTATTCCAAGTCGAAATCGGCGTCCAACAAAGCGAACGATGATAAAAGCTTTGCCCGGAAGTGTTCAACACTATTCCTACTACGGCCGGTCAAATGACCGTTTTTAAAATTTCGATTAGAATTTCATAGATACAACATAATTGAATCGCCTTTAAACTTTAGACTTTTCCTTAAATATACGTGTAACACATTTTTCAATATTCATTTCTTTTTTCATTGTTTATTTTTTGAGAAAAATTTGTAGTCTCTCTTACGTGGGAGTGTCGCGGTAGGAATAGGTATACGTGAAGTGTCGGTAGTAATAGTGTTAAACCTATCGTTTCGGAAGTGGGTTAACGTTTCACAAATTTCACCGCCATCCCAAACGCGTTAAGATCTCTTTCTGTGGAGTGCGATGCAAACAAATTGTTTTACATATCAATCGAGCAGGGGAATTAAAACGCGATACTTGTTTCGCGTAGAGAAATAGAGAGAGAGAGAGAGAGAGAGAGAGAGAGAGAGATTCATGGTGGTTCACGGCTGAACGTGGACCCGCATCGATTTCACCCGACAGCGAGACACTTTTCCTGCTTCGATTTATGCCATTTGAGCTGCTCGAAACAGAGTCACCTCCAACCATTGTCCCAGTTGCCGTTGAACGACTTCTGTGTTGCCACTTAACGATCAACCTCGTCGGCAGGGTGACGCTAAAGAATCCTATTCAGTTTCATTTGATCGCCCCCCGCTGCTTCGCGTTTAATAGGGGATGATCGGTATCAAGGAATTTTCGTGAAAGGCGAAAAAAGCAGGCTGCCTCTGATATATGGTTGTTCCTGTCGAGCGGCGATTAGCATTGCAAATGAGTTCGTTGTTACGTTGTTTCACTGTCTAGAACTTTTGCACGACAGCGATGTCAAAGAGAGGGGACCCATGGGCCTCGTGTGATTCGTGAGATCTTAGAACGCGAACCATGGTGAGAAGCTTGAATTTTAATCCTTTGCACTCAAGAGGTGTCTGTTAGTCGTCTAATGATACTAACTTCAACAATTTTTAAATTCGAAACATTTACTAAGACTCGCCTGTATTAAAGGTAATTTAGATTAGTATATATCGTATGTAGTTAAAGTTATTTAGATTAGTTAAGCGATATACTAAAATTTACATATGTGACTATTTAACTTCCGGGTGTGACTGACGAATAAACTAACTAAAGTCGCCTCTCGAGGGCAAAGGGTTAAAATGGAATTTTGAAAGAATATAAGACAACACCATGGTGATTTGGAAGTTGCACACTCGGATTCTCTCAACTTTATTTTTATATTACTTCACTGTTGCATCTCACTGTTACACCATCGCCTCGCTATCGATGCAGTTTCATAGCAATCATTAATCGTTATCAATATTTACACCTGCTTTGCGATCCCCAGCAAAACTAGTATTTAGTTTTTTGGTTAGAAATAAAGGAATACGTGCTTCAACGTTTTTAGAAAATCAACCACCAAGGAGGTAAAATAAGGGGTGGAAGTTTGTTTGAAAATCCGCCGATTTTGAAGCAAGCGCTATAAAAATTAGTATTTAATTTTCTGGTTAAAATTAAAATTAAGGACTTGCAAAATTAGTGATTTTACGTGTATGAGATTGTTGGAAGTTCGTGTTCTAACGAATAAACAAAAATCAATCTTCTCGAAGAAATATTTACGCGAGGTCGAGCTATGCGCTGAAGAGGTTCCAGGAACGGGTCAAGTGTTTTCACCCTTATCACGCTATGTGTAAGAATTAGAGGACCCTAACGAACTGTGTCCTTTAGCCTCTTCTATTCGTTCGAGTCTTTCCTCTCGCTGTTTAGAGATCAGGTTCAGAAAACGATATATCTTCCTTTAGAAATAAAGTTTAGCGATTTCTTAACACAATGCAGGCGGGAAACGCATAAACTCGTTTGTCACCTCTTAGTATTGAAGCACGGAAAACGACAAAACTCGTTTTTTCTTGGCTGCGAAAGAGTGTTTTTTTTTTCAGTTTTACCCACGCTAAAGTAATTTTGTTAAGAAAAAAAAAACAGAATAACATATTTTATACGCAAAAAATAAATAGAGCACTCTTTTTCAAGAAATATACTCAAAATTTCTCCGAAAAACATCGATTAGTTCAAAAGATATAACTATTTTACGCAAAGACTATTTTGACGCGAAGAAGCCTGAAAAATGCCTGCTTTACGGCGCGATTCGGCGGGAAAGTGGCCCGATTACAAAATGTTAAACAGAAAAGTTACGTTTATTTCATTCCTTTTTAATCCATAATCTGCAACTGAGATTTTTTTCGAAACTCATTCCCAAGTACTTCCATCCGCGCATGCAAAGCTACGGGCAACAGCTAGTCCGCCATGTTTACCGTATTCGAAACGATATTTCACCCGGCCGTGCGCACGGCTCACGGTTTTCGATACTGCGCGTGCTGAAAACGTAGCTCCGCTCACGGGTTGTTGGTATATGCATAGGGTGTAGCCCGGTCGAGTCCTGGCCCGATGTATTCGCGATCCTTCCTTCCGTTCGCGTCCTTCGCCACGTTCTACGGCGCTCGTGACTCGTCGTCGAAGCCGAGGCGGCCTGAAGCCTCCCTCCCTCCGGCCCCTCCGCTCAGCCACGGTGTTCGCCAAGCGCTTATCGGCCCGTCGTGGTCGCAAATTTTACGAAGGATGCTCGGGACAGATGAAAGTACGCCGGGGACCAGATACAGGCTGAATTATTGGATTCACCGCAAGGGGCAGCTGCTATCGATAGATTGAATATGAATTATTGAACGCTCGCGGCCGACGTTCTAAAGCGATCGAAAGGAAGAAAGGGGGAGGGGCGAGGGAGAGAGGAGAGAGAGAGACCAGCGGAGAGAACGTCCCCGGCCAATCTAACCGCTTTCGCGTCGCGGACGATCACCTAGAGCGCACTCGAACCTATCGAACACGCTCGAGACCCTCCGTCGAGTCAGCTATTGCGGGGGAGAACTGATTTTTCGCCTC
This sequence comes from Tetrapedia diversipes, assembly GCA_033822845.1. Taxonomy (NCBI): domain Eukaryota; kingdom Metazoa; phylum Arthropoda; class Insecta; order Hymenoptera; family Apidae; genus Tetrapedia; species Tetrapedia diversipes. The sequence goes on along the minus strand of JAOPTO010002396.1, from coordinate 31,626 downwards.
GATATCAGCTGGCTTCGAACCGTGGTTCCTCCTGGTTCCGGGAGGCTTGTTGGAGACTTTTAAAACGTGAAAATCGCTTCTGGATTCGAACGTACGCGAAAGGATCGTGTCTAACACGATTCGTCGACTCGTCACCCGAATATGAGTGACGTTCTTTTTCTTAAAGTTAAATAGGATTTTAAGTTGGAATTTTTAAAGGAATTCAATGGAATAAATATTGAAATATAATATGTATAAATATAAAATACATAAAATAAAAATAAAAGGTTAACATTTTTGCTAGTTTTATATTTTTTTATCCTAATTTTCTATGCAATCGGATTTGAGCCCAGCGAGAAACTCAGCCGAATCACGCTGGGCGACGAACGCGTTAAGTGTGTTTTTTGAACCGTTACAAAGAAAGTTTCGGTTGATCTAAGGGACCACGATATCAACTGCTTCGATCCGTGATCCCTCCTAACTTCGCGAGGCTGTTGGAGATTTATAAAACGTGAAAATCGTTTCTGGATTCGAACGTATGCACAAGGTTTAACTATGTTTCTTGAACCGTTACGAAGAAAGTCTCGGGTGAGCTAAGGGACCACTAAAGTACGCGCCTTATTTGTTATTGTTGGAGGGAAAATGTTTTCGGTATATTGTTATATTGTTTCAAGAAGCACGCGCAAAGATGGAGCGAGTATTGTTTGATCGATAGCTAATAAGTTAGCTATTAGAAACTAATTTAGATCCTAAAATACGTTACCAAGAATTGGGAATCATTTTCACAGTACCACAACCGTACAGAATCTCTTTATAGTTAGTTCTCATTGTCAGTTTCTAAACGATATTACGCTGACCACCGAGAATTCCTTATCGAAGAGTTCTCCAAAAGAACCTCGCGGCAAATTTGTTCCTTTATTCTTCTCCGTCGATTAAAGCGTTTCCTGAGATTCCAACGCGATCCAAAATTTTTAACAACCTAAGCGATCGTCCCGACATTGTTCGGATCACGCAACGCGATAAGCGTTCCTTCAAACAGCGTCAGCCGATCAACCGCACGCTAGACAACGCCAGGCTCTCGACCAATAAAACGCGTAATTCGCAACGCGTGCAAAAACATCCAGCTGAATCCCGTCGAGCACTTTTCTGTCGGCTTTCATCGCGAGCGCACGAGCACGCGAAGAGAGTCACTCGACCCAATCGGCGTCCTCGTCCCGCGCGTGGCAGGATTTTCGCGACTCGACGAAGAAGAGAGCGATTATCCGGCCGTGGAAAACGAGAGGGAACCCGGCGAGAGGCGGCCCTTCCTGTTCTTCGTTTTCGACTTTCATTTTCCACCAGGCTCGTCCCATTCAGACAAGTCGAATGTCAAAGGGGCCAGGAGCAGCACAGTGGCTCTTTTGTTCCGTCGACGTCGACGTCTAGGGGGAGGCAGGAGGAATCGACGACGAGACGCGACCGAGAGGAGCGTTGGATCTTCTAGTCGAGGAATCGCGAGGACTCTTCTCCGGGGACGAGGTGCGTGCTGCGACTCGCGATAAGCAAAACAGCCGCGTTAATTCACGCTGGCCAATTATAGACGGATATGCAGTTATGCATATCGCGCGAGGATGCCTGGCAACGCGAGCGAGGCCCCGCTCGGTTCCCAGCCGGAGTCCATGAAAGTATAATAAGCCCTCCTCCGGATCCTGCGAACCAGACTTTCATCCGATCGGCTCATTATCTTGGATTAGCCCCGTTCGATGTTAATTGTAAACAGACAGCCACGGGGACGTGGAAGAAGGATGTGCAACGTTGCTGATTACAAGGAAACGAGCCCGGGCAATCGTCTGGATCTTTCCCAGGAATCTAGCCCAGAAGATTGCCCTCTGTTTTCTGGCGCCCGATGACGTTCCTCGAACGAGGACGGCAGAGGAGAATCGTTTCGTTCGTTCATGCACCACCGTGCACGAGTTTCAGCAGTCAACCCTTTGCGATCGAGAGGCGACTGTTCGTCACCAAACGATAGTTTCGCTAATTTTCAAATTTTAGTTAGCTCGTTCGTTAGTTAGACTCAGAGGTTAAATAATCGTGCATGTAAATTTTGGTATATCACTTGATTAAAGTGAATAGCGTATAATATAGGCGAATTTATTGGAGATTATGGATTAAAAGGAATAAAATAAAGATTACTTTTCTTCTTAAGAATTTACTAAACTTTATTTCTAAAGAAAGGTATGTCGTTTTCTGAACCTGATCTATGCACAGCGAGAGGCAAGACTCGAACGAATAGAAGAGGCTAAAGGACACAGTTCGTTAGGGTCCTCTAATTCTTACGCACAACGTAGTAAGGGAAAAACACTTGACCCGTTCCTGGAACCTCCACAGCCGATAACTCGACCTTACATAAATATTTCTTCGAGGCGATTGATTTTTGTTTATTCGTTAAGACACGAATTTCTAACAGAATTTTAGTAAATATTTCGAATTAGAAAATTTTTGAGGTTAGTATCGATAGACGACTAACAGTCACCTCTTGAACGCAAACGGTTAATCGTTGATGCGACGTATAAGAAACGTGCTCAACGTTAGAATTGTCGAGGATCATAGTATGTTTCTTTGCAATGAAGAGAATTTCAAGTTGGGAATTATATGCAAAAATATATAACACGAAAGACACGTATCTTTGTTTGTAGATCTCAGAGTAGAAATCATAGCTAGATTTCGAAAAGGTGTCGCAATAAATTTCTAAAACTTGTATGAAAAATTCTGAATTGATCGTTTTGACCATCTCGGTAGTTCTAGTGTTGAATAAAATTACTGTCAGTTTATATTGCTAACATTTTAGAAGTACTGGGATGCATTATTAATAAACGGGTGGAAACGTTGCGGTTTAATTTCATTTACGAATTAAATTCACGCGTTTCTTAAAATTTTACGTTTTGATCGATAATGTACGTTGAACGATATAGCTATGATTTTAAATATGAAGTATTATCAGAGTTTACTCTGTTATAAATCATGTCGTTGATACCTCTGATATCTGATTCTACTGATGCATTTAGGATGTTAGATTTGAAGCTTTTACGATTACCAGATCGAATTTCAATTGTGGCCCCTTTTGATCGACGCCGACGTTCTTCAAACTTTACGATTGTTTTCTTGAAAACAGACTTTCGATAATGGATAATACTAATTGATAATGACCCGTTACGTTAGATTTCTTTCTTTCAATATCACGAGAATTGTTTTTGACAATTAGCATTAATTTAATACTCGAAATGATTAATCGATGACGCATTTGTTTTCTTTCATCTGCAAGCGATGTAAATATTTTTCAAATATGTTATTTACATGTATTCGTTCTTTTGGTATCTATATTAAGTATTAACAAATGTACGTACACTATAGACCAAATATTCGGAATCGTTATGTATTCCAAGGAACACAAAGTTATAAACAACAGAGAATTTAGAATTCTGTCACCTTGGAAAATTGTTCCATAAAAGATTGATAAAAATAGAGCAGTATAAATTTCGAATTAACAAGACTATAGCGTGGCTGCAAACTGCAAAATGATCTTAATCTCTTGATTTATACCATTTATAACGTATCATCAGACCGATCGTTACTAATTTTCATCCATTAATTATATTCTAATCGATTTTCCAAAAAACGAACGAATGAAAATGTTTAAATTGTATCAAATAAGACGTAAGTATTACGTAGTTATGTTCGATATACGGTATCTACATAATACCTCGCTTAAGCTATACAATTACCGTTAATGGTTCGCAGAAAACGGTAGCGGTAATTTTTCGCCGGTGCATAGTTTCCGTCTGGCAAAAGAGATCAATTAAACGATAGTGCTTGTTTGCTTCGAGTCAGCTAGATAAGGATTGTTTTGGAGTTGAATAAAAAAGAGTTCAGAACGAAGCCGAGGACGATCTGCTGCCACGCGATTATACACGCACTCGTTCAAAAATATTGGAACGCAGACGAGACATTAACACTATTCCTACCGACACTTCACATACACCTATTCCTATCGCGACATCCCCACGTAAGACAGACTACAAATTTTTCTCAGAAAATAAACAATGAAGAAAGAAGTAAATATCGAAAAATCTATTATACGTATATTTGAGGAAAAGTCTAAAACTTAAAGACGATTCAATTACATTGTATCTATGAAATTGTAATCGAAATTTTTAAAACGGTCATTTGACCGGTTGTGGTAGGAATAGTGTTAACCCTTTGCAGTCCGTTGTCCCCTCTCAGGGGACATTAGAATTTATTGGTGATTCCGGGGAATCAACTTATCTCAGCGCAACCATCTCAGAAATGCATGTTTCTGTGAAGTTTTCTGCTGAAATGACACAAGATATCAAATCAAAATATGGTACAGTTACCAAGATATATAAAAAAAATAGTGATTTTGAGGAACCGAGAATACGTCCGAGATGACGCGGAGTGCAAAAGATTGAGTAGGCATCTTACAATTTTTCCTTTTTCCTAAATTACATCCTGATTCTTTTACTTTCCTCCTAGTGTAAAAAGATGAGTAAGTTCAAGAAGTGTAAGTCCAAGGACACGGAAGTTTAGGATTCAACTATTAAAATGATCTGTTGGTTAGATACTATAGGATTACATTTTTAACAAGTTACAACAGTTCTACTGCCTTCTATAAAGTTACAAGTGTTTTAACACTTATACAATACTAATGATAGTGTGTATATAATACATCCTCGTTCAAAACTATTAGGACGCATATAAGAGATTAAGTAACTGCGGTCATTTAACAGTTATTAAAATTCTTAATGGCTGCTGCCTACTTTAAAAGTAGATCATAGAAAATTATCTTTCTCTATTGTCTGTAAATATTTTAACGATTTTGTAGGGTCCTGTTAACAAAACAAGTGATCTCTCATTTACGAACGAGAGTGTACCGCGACCACGATCATCCTTGGGCGAAATGGCTCGAAGGAGAATCATATACAAAAACATATTTCAAATATTCACTTTGCCTCTTTTTCTAATTAGAATTTTTCGTACAAATAAATTTATCATATTACGATTTTATCGTCCTGTACTGTACTTCATACTGGGTCAAAATGACCCTGCATTCGTCGTACGCAAGCGAAGCATGATCTCTCATTTACGAACGAGAGTGTACCGCGACCACGATCATCCTTGGGCGAAATGGCTCGAAGGAGAATCATATACAAAAACATATTTCAAATATTCACTTTGCCTCTTTTTCTAATTAGAATTTTTCGTACAAATAAATTTATCATATTACGATTTTATCGTCCTGTACTGTACTTCATACTGGGTCAAAATGACCCTGCATTCGTCGTACGCAAGCGAAGCATGATGTCTCATTTACGAACGAGAGTGTACCGCGACCACGATCATCCTTGGGCGAAATGACTCGGTGCAGTGACGTCTCGTGAATATTGAGTCACTTTCGTGCGAATCATCGAGAACGCGGCCCCGAGCCAGGTCGTCTTACGTCGAATCGAAAATAAAAATGCAACGAGCGCGCCGTGAATCATCGACGCGAAAATAGAGCGACGAGAGGCCGTCGGTTGGAGTGCCGGCTGTGATAAAAAGCCTCCGTTGTCGGTAACAATGCTCGGACTATCGGCCATCGATGCGCGCTCGCCGACTGTTTATGGTGCTCGCGTGAAAGTAACAACTTCGATGGCGTGCGGAACGCGAAACGAGAAGAACGAACTCGACGCTTTGAGGTAACAGTAAAAGGATACGTGCATACGTACTTCGATACACGTAGCGAGATCGGCAGAACCGCGATACAGGGCGGCGCTTCTGGGTTCCTTTATTCGCGATTCTGTCGTATTCTGTACGTATAAAAAGACATGTCCTGGACTGATTGACTGACTGATTCATCATCGCAGTGCCTAAACTACTATAGGAAATCCTACTTTTATTAACACGTTGAATGCCATGAGGGTCACGGGTGACCGGCGCACTCATATTCGTAGAAATACATAATTTGGACAAATGTCAACACTTATCAATTTTTTATTATTGCCATCGTTAATGCAATGGTGCGAAGAAATTAATGCGGTGTAAAGCATCTAAAAATGGTTACATACTGTAACTTATTTGTTGTAGGTAATATTTCAACAGTATATGTATCGTATAATAAAAAATTCATCGTGACGCCACGGCCAAACCCTGTAAAACTGGCGTGGCATTCAACGTGTTAACCTACGAATGCCTTCGAGTTGGACATCGAACGATCATGGTCACCTCTAGCAACGAAAGAGCGCTTAAAGGACACACGCGGTTTTTCGTGAATATATAGGACCTTGGAACGAGTTCCAAAACAGTAACTTATTTGTTGTAGGTAATATTTCAACATTGCATATATAGAAAATCTATTGTGGTGCCACGGGCAAAACCTGTAAAACTTGACGTGGCATTCAACGTGTTAAACGACTTTTCAACTTAGCGACTACTACGTTCTTACTTCCTTCAGAATCACACTCTTTCTGCCTCCACAGTCAAACTCTTTCTGCCTTCACAGTCAAACTCTTTCTGTTTCGCGCTCGCATTTTCCCCGTCATATATTCTTCCAAACAACTCGTTTCCTTTCATTCTAATCGTCAACCTTTCTCACTTTCACTAAAAACCGAGTCCGTCGCAGAATCGTTCATTCTCTTAGAGCAAAGTTCGATTGTCGTGTGATTCACGGAAGTTACGAAATGTCCCCCGCGGAATCAGCATCCGATGACCATCGTTATCTGTACGGTTCGGTGCCACGATATCGTCACATCCGCGCCAGATCTACGCCCGTGACGGAAACACGCTGAAACGCTTCTTCCACGGAAGAAAAGCGAACGATTGTTGCGTTACGTCGAGTTTCCCCGGATTCGTCCTAATTTTTAGGAATTTTTTATAATGGCCCAAGTCTCCCGAACTCCGAACGAGCTTGCAAAATTACCTTCACTGACGACTTTATTTCGAGATTCTTTGCTAACCACCGTTAAAAGTTAAACGTATCTGTATCAAGTTGGTACAGCCGTGTTTATCTTTATTTTTTTTTATCACAGTTGCAGTCTCTATAACTGGCAGAAATTTTTGTCACGCGATATCGTATCTAATCTAAGAAATAGTTAAAAGTGCTTGGATTTCATCGAAAAAGTCCGAGGTTTTAACCCTGCAGTGGCATGCTAGGGGTTTCAGGATCTCATCCAAGTCGCTGATTTTCACTACTGTATCACGATATAATCGGAATTGTGAGACTTCTTGAATTTGTTTAGAATAACCTAATTTTATAGTTTTAGACTACATCTACGTAGAGGAACTTTAAGCTTAGCCAATCGAATGGGGAGATCTCTCATTCTTTCCTTTGCTATTGATTCTATTTACTTTTGTTATTAGTTAGTCTTGAACCAAAGTTGAATTTATTAAAAATTGTACTTTGAAAAAGCAGAACATGCATTTGATGAACTGTTAACCACACTAGTTCAATACTAACTAATAACGAAAGTATATAGAATCAATGGCAGAGGAAAGAATAGGAGATCTCCCCATTCGGTTGTTTAAGCGTTAACCCTTTGCGCTGTTGGTCGCCAAACGATAGTTTCGTAAATTTTCAGACTTTAGTTAGTTTGTTTATTAATCAGACGTGAGGTCAAACAGCCATACATGTAAATTTTAATGCATGACTTAATTAAACAAAAATGCAGTTTAACACAAGTGAATTTTAGTAAATATTTCGAGCCTACAAATCTGTGAAGTTAATATTATTAGACGATTAATAATCGCCTCTCGAGTGCAAAGGGTTAATAAAGATAATTCCCAGCGATATGAAAATTACCAACCTGTTTCTGCAATTATTCGCTTTTGTCCGATTAAAAATGTACCTTTCGTTATATCGATTATCATTTAAACAGTTCTTCTTGCAATAATTTTATTCTCTGCTCACATTCATATTTACAGTTTAAATAATTAAATTGCACATCAGAGAGCATAGGATGGGGGAAGTGATCGTATTCATCGTTCTATCGTAGAATTTGCCACTGCCGGAAGTGACGAGGGACGACGAATCGTCTGCGACGAAGAAGGCCAAACTGGAAACGCTTATTATAAATCACAGACAGTTCCAGGAGTCGTAATCGCGTTTCCAAGGAGAGCGTAGATTTCGTTTCGCTGTTTCGATCGATCCTCCGCGTTTCGAGACGGTGGAAAATCGACGGCTGACAAGATTAGGCGCGAGACGAATTCTTAAGGGTGTCCGTGATGTTTGTCGGACGAGGGAAACGTGTATCGATTTTGTTAGATACTACAAAGCCTCCAACATCAAAGTGACACGACTTAAAAACCACGTTTTTCAAGATATTTATTATTTATTATTCATTATTTATTGCTGTTTCTGTATTACGTTCATTTGTTCATCCTTTACACCCGTAACTTACGCTAAATACAAAACAACGAAGAGAAATTAAATAATCGTTCTCAGTTTTCGGAATACCGAATCTCTGTCATCCGAACTAATAAGAACAGATGAATCAGGGATAACTAATTCGCTGACCTTTATTATCAGAGCTATTCGATCATCCGAACCGTTTTGTCTCGCGACACGTTCGGATAAAAGAGGTTCCACGATACATGAATGGGCGTGGTTCGGGGTTACAAGTTAACTCGCGAGGCATGCGCTTACTCGCAAGGCCAGGCAAAACAGGGCCGTTTAAAGTCAATATGCATAAATAGCGAACAAAAGTTTAAGACGACAGGATAATGTAAAACATAGTATGCAAATATCGTTCATATACTTATTTTTATCGTCATTTAAAACAGATTTGATTGAAATGGTCAAGATCATCTAGGATACCGCTCCGTTCACTCATGATTGCCTACGTTTCGTGCATGTATTTCCTCATTAAAGAACTCGTCTGTTATCCTGTATGAACTTTTGATTCCTTTTTTATTTTTTATTTTGTCCCTTTACTCGTGTACATATGTATATGTAAAGGACTATGCCCACTGAGTATTAAACAAATAAATAAATAAATCATAGTAGAACACTATTTATTGATTAGCATAGAACACGAATTTTATCTATCGTACTATAGCTTAGTAATAAATTAATTTATTTTCTTTGACCCTTTGGTCTTAAACTTTTGTCCGCTGCTGTATCGGTTAGAGCGGAATCGAGACAGTGGAAGGAAAGTCTGCTTTCAGTCGCGTTTTCTTCCACCTCGAAACACCGTGCGTCCACGGAAAAGGTCAGATTCACGTAGAACATGGAGTAACACACCGTGTTCCCTGCAAGATCTCCCTTGATTCGCGCTGATACAGTGTTGTAGATTTAAGGTTAAAAAACCCACAGTGAATGTTTGACTGTCCCTGGAAGTGTCCTTTCAGAGTTCCCGGTGCTCCCCTATTTCGCTGTAGTAGGCCACCGTGGAGGTTTTAGTAGGTAAAAATCCTACATAACTTCGTCACCCCTCCCCCCTCAGGGCGACAGGGTATCTTTCCGAAGATTTCCTCCACGGAAAAAAAAAAGAAAAAACGTGAATGTTCGACAGCAGAGGGATGTAGAAAAATACGCACCAAAAACTGTGCTTTAAAGTATCGATCGGAACAACATTGTAGTCTGATGGCTAAAGTTTGACGTCCTCTAAAAGGAGGCAGCCTGGTAGCCTGCTCGACTCACGATGTCCTCTCAGAGGGGACATCCGACCACAGAGGCTTAACGCTAGAATTACCGATAATTACAGTATATCTATTTGCATGGAAGAGATTAAATTGAAAATTACACGAAAAGATATTGAATAGAAATCTTTATTTATACTTTGTGCAGAAAATCATCGTAAATTTTGGAAGCTTTACCGCAGTGAATTTATAAGGCTGCTATGAATAATGACCAATTGGTCATTTTGACTGCTCTGGTAGTTCTAGTGTTAAAAAGTTGAATTTTTCAAAATGTGCGAAATAGCAAATTGTGCGAAAGTCTAGAGGCGCCTGTATATCGTTGTTCTCCAACATCCTGTAGGTTCGATCGTTTCGCGATTGCGATCTTCGTCCCCGAAAAAATCGACGACGACTCTCGGCAGATAAATTACAGCTTTCCACAGAGGAAGAACGCGTCGGTCATATCTTGGGTGTTGAAGCGTAATAAATTACGTCGGTTTCGCTGTTTCCTCTCGCCTGCGTTCCCTATGTTTTATTTTTCTTCCCTGCAATTTGCCACGGAAGCGCTAATGCACCGCCCACATGCACGCGCGAGACCATTTAAATTGCTCTCGACGAAACGACTGGAAGAGCCGCGACTCGCCTCGCAATTATTCCTCGAGTGCTACTACGTCGACCATAAGTTCGTGGATTTTCGAGCCCTTCGCGGGGAACTCGATTTTTACACGATTTCTTGTCAAAGAAAACGTTCGTCCATTCTCACAATTTTTACCCGGTGCAAGTGCGTTCGCGTTTCATCGTTCGCGGCAATTGTTATATATCGACGCATAGTGTTATCTTAAGTTAACCCTTTGCACTCGAGAGGTGACTGCTGATAATTAAACGATAGTCATTTTGCAAGTTTCCGGATGCAAAGAGTCGTGTTTAAAAATTTCAGCAGTCTTTATCTGAATTAACACTAGAACTACCAGAGCAGTCAAAATGACCAATTGATGATTACTTATAGCAACCTTGTAAATTCACTGTGGTAAAACTTCCAAAATTTACTATGATTTTCTGCAGAAAGATTTGTTATATGATAAATAAAGATAAATAAAGATTTGTTTTCTATTTATTCAATATCTTTTCATACAATTTTCAATTTGGTCTCTTCCATGCAAATAAGTACACTTTAATTGTTAAACGGGTGTAAAGATAAGTAACTTTTGATTTCTCTAATTTCAGTGTCGAAATGACTGTACAACTTAGCAACTTCAACGTTCAGAGCCACACTCTTTCTACGTTCACAATCAAAACCTTTCTTCTACGTTAGTCAAACACTTTCTACCACACGCTCGCATTTTCCCCGTCATATATTCTTCCAAACACTCGTTTCCTTTCATCCTAATTGTCAACCTTTCTCGCTCGATGCATTCGGTCGCGACCACTCAGAATTTCTCAGTCGCAACGTTTTCTCAAGTGCTCATCTTTCACGCTTTAGAAACATTCGAGTCCAAACATTCTGCGTTCACACGACAATCGCCCAACTCAAGTATTCTTCAGACTTTCCCAAACTCGCATCCATTCGATCGCATTTCTACATAAATGGCATTATAAAAATTTTTCTTGTTGCAATGTAATATAAGCGAGTTTATTGTATGAAAAGTATTTTCCATTTTTTCCCATGCTCGCGCAATTAGTGCCGCAGTTTTGGCATATGTACAAAACAATCTGTCAGCAGCCAAACGGTTAATAAACATTGTAGCACACTTTATAAGTGTACATCGAACGTAAGAATTTTGGTAGGGAATCGATGATAGATGTGGTTATAAAATTAAACATAAAAATACTGGGAACGAGTTATTATCTTAGTCCTGCGAAACAGAGTTCGGAAGGCACAAACTGCGGTTGTTTCCCACAAAGTCTACGATTGTTATTAATTTCTCACCCGATCGCAGTTTCTTCTTCGCCGCGATTCAGAGCTGTGTTTTCGTAACTTTTTTCGATTACGAAACAAACGCCAATTTACCGATCTTGCTCCGAAGAGAAATCATTCGAACGTTCCCGTTCATAAGTATGTACATATTAGGGCATCGGTATTCATTCATTGAAACGCGATACATAATACAAATTACATAATTTTGATCAGCCTTACGGGGTCGTGTTAGTAAAAATGATTGAATTCTGTGTATTTGTCGTTCGTATAGCTAATTCGTCGAATTATTGCATTCTTCTAAATTGCTAGAAACGTATACAAATGTTTGGAACAACATGAAAGAGTGTAAAACACTTTATTTAACGAGAAAAATGTTAACTAAAATTTTTAATTTTCTGCACCATTTGGTTTCAGCAAGTGCAGAAATAGCATTTGTACCATACATTCTAACACGTTGATTCGAGGAATATTTATCGTAGTTTCAGTTTATCAGGCCGTTTGCGCAGCTATCTTAGCCTTTGTTAAAATGTTCTTCCGAAAAACTTCAGTGCTTTGTCAAGAATCGCTTTATCAGTCCCGCGTTGAACGTCATTCGAACTTGACAATAATAGCGGATTTAAGTACAGACCGAATGAGCTACAGCTTAGAGCTGTGAATTTGAGGAGAACTCCTCTCACAATTAAAAATCTTTTATAAAGATTAATAAATGTTCACAGAAAATTGCTTCGAAATCTACGTTTTTAAATGTTTGCGATCCCTCTCTTTCTATCTTTCCTGTTTATCGCGGGGCATTAAAAATATGATAGTCTAGGGGAACAAAATGTGGAAAAAAGTGTCGAAATGTGGAATCGAACACTTTTGCAATTTTCAGTGCGAAAGATCAGTTTTTTGTAGTTTTCTGCTGTAACAGCGACTGTTTTCAGGTTTTCATAGTTGGGACGAGCCACGAGGGACTCGCTTAACCGAACGAGCCCGTTGATTCGAGAAATAGGATAAATCTAGGCCCTCGGTACATTTTAGCGTAATCTTTTTAATCGTTCACGATTGTCGGCCATAGTAATCGATACACGAGCGGGGAAAGGGGAGCGCGCACAGGAAATGGATGCTCCGAGCGGAGAAAGTGAGTGGTGTGACACGGTATGCATTCGTCCGCGGCTTCCTTGTTGCCTGGATATCAACGATTTATGCAAATTATCCCGTCAAAGGCTTGTACACCTCCTGTGATTGGTTGCAACCGACCACGACGCGGCTGATCGTTGCCGAGGAAAGGCAAAATAGAGAAGCTGCATTTTTAGAAAATCCTCTGTGAACCTACTAGCCTACATTGTCAGCTGCAACGAAGATCAGAAACGATGGACGAAGGATTTAGCGCCGGGCACGAGTGGAAATCGATCAGGAAACGAGATTATTGTTTCGAAAGACTACCACGTGGAACGAAACCTTTTTAGAACCTTCCTTCTTTTCAGACCATCTTTTTTTTTAACGAAATTTACAGGCTAAGCACGTTTAAAGCGTAATTCTCATGGAGATCAAAGTTGATTTTGAATGGGTTTGGTTTAAATATTAACAAGGAGATTTATCAATCGAATTGTCTATTATTGAAGTAGATAACACCGTTATACAACTATGAAAATTATTCAATTATTAAAATTATTAAATATGAATGATGTTGCATGCAAAGTGCTAAAAAGATAGAAAAGTAACTGAGAAAATTAGTGATGGAAAGTTGTAACGCATCAGGTTTGATTAGTGTGTTAATTAAAATTCATGTATTCATAGGGTTAAGGAAACAAAGTAGTACCATTGTTTCGAGAGTTACAGCTTAAAACGCGAGGCTTTCTTCAAATTTGTCAAACCTGAAACATTCCTATTTCCAATGTCATGGGGAAAGCGTGGTCGAAAATGAGGAGCGAATGACATAGATATGATAATGACTAGGTTACGATTAATCATTCTGTTTCTGGAATCGAAGAAGCGAAGCATGAGTCACGATCGATTGCAGCGTATCGTTATTTTGGAAGTTTATCAGAGCTTCCACAGAGTTTTCCTCGAAACTTTCTTCTATCCGATCATATCGCGAAAGCAGACCAAATGGAACGAATCAGCGATTAGAAATGATAACGTATTAGGCTAGATTGAGATTAATAAACGCGTTCTCGGAATCGTGGATGTCGAGCACGAGACATAATCGGTGTAAGATATTATCATCTCTGGTCAATTCCGCCCAGCTGCCTTAATCATCGAACATTATTATTATTATTATTATTATTATTATTATTATTATTATTATTATCTTATAGCTTTTTTAAGTTCAAATTTGGAATAGAATCTTCTTAAAGTGAAACTCTGAGAATAGGATAGGCTAATATTTTCTTGAAATAAAAATTATCTCTGACTTAACATTTTTCTCAAAATCTCAAATTTGTAAAGTGAAACTCTGAGAATAGGGATAGGCTAAGATTTTCTTGAAATGGAAATTTTCTCTGACTTAACATTTTCTCAAAATCTCAAAATTGTAAAGTGAAACTCTGAGAATAGGGATAGGCTAAGATTTTCTTGAAATGGAAATTTTCTCTGACTTAACATTTTCTCAAAATCTCAAAATTGTAAAGTGAAACTCTGAGAATAGGGATAGGCTAAGATTTTCTTGAAATGGAAATTTTCTCTGACTTAACATTTTCTCAAAGTCTCAAATTTGTTTCCCAATGATAACCCAGATTTAACGTAACCGTTTCATTATTCGTGGCAAAGGGTTCGCGTTTGGACGCGAAAGAGGGATGAGCATCAATAAACCATGTATTCGTGGATCGTCATGGAATGCGTGTTCGCGAGAGCGCCTGACTAATGACTTCCGGCCTCTACATCGGATGAAATTCTTCGTTAGGCCGATAGGCAGGCTGAACCTGTTGCCTGGGGATTATTATTACGAATTATGTTGTTCGTTCGTTAGAAAACGTTGCAGCTTTGGAGATTCGCAGAATGAATGATCGAATAATGGGTACAGTGGTTTCACGGATAATAGGATAATTGACGGAAATGTTGATTATCTGAAAACCAGTTATCAGCGCGCAGGATGAGCGCATGAAGCTGCTAGTAACACTATTTATATTTGTTCGTGTATCTGAATTTAGTTCGAATAAGCTGTGCATACACTGTCGTTTAGAATATCGACGATCAAAAGCACGAGGAAAGAGAGCCCTGTACTAAACTTTATATGGGCAATTACAAAGAGGAGGGTTCAACCTTCAAATTCATAGTTGTTTGAGTTATGAAAAAAACTTGTTTAAAGATCTGAGAATTTTTTAATCCTTACAATTTGTGCAATTTTTTAGAGAGAAATTCTATCTTCGCTTTTTGCTTTCTTTCCTAGAGTAAACAAATTTCTGAAAACATCAAATTAGAAGACGTAAAAGTACGGGGTTTAAAATGACCCCATAGAAATTATTATACCATCCTTTAAGCGTTACAAAGTTACAACAATTTATCAAGCCCTTTTCAACTACCTTCATTTATCTTGCGTCATTTCGTACAATAAAAGCGTCTATTTTTCAAAACCGTTTTATTTTCAACCATTTTAAAACGTATTCGTAGCCACAGCTCGAACAGTCGACGTTCCACCGTATTTTAAACGATCTAAGCTAACAGAGTTCCATCTTTCGAGAAGGGGCACCAAGAATTTCACACCTAGCAGAAACCTTCCCGAGATTTGTTTGTCCTGGCTTCGCGATGGCTCAGAAATGTTCCCGGTGGTCTTCTCTGGTAAACACGAGGAACGTCGGCGAACAGTGGATCTTGACTTTCCGCCAACTTCGAAAACGCGAATCTATAATTCCGCCTGACGTCAAGTGTTTTATACGTGTAATACGCGAAATGTTCCCGCTGAAATAGCGTCTAGATTAGTCAGACAGCTGTTCGAGGGCGGCCAGATCTTTTTTCGAAGCTGATCGAAGCACATGCTGCACCCAGAGACGCGCCATGTGCCTCGTATCCTTTTGACGGTTGTTTCGATCTCGGTCGTCCTCGCTTCGAAAAGAGAAGGATGACCGTTTCTGGCCTCACCTGAATGTGAACAATTCATGCAGGGCCTTCCAAGGCGTCTCCTTTAACCCTTTGGGCTCTAAATACTCGCGGCCGAAACGGTCCGTAGGGACGGTGCGCGGCTAGCACTGACGGTCACTGGGGACGAAATATTTTTAATGGCGCTTGGCCGCTACCTGAGGAAGGCAAATTACTAATGAGTGCCCGTGTATTATTTTTACAAAAAAGTAACTGCATATCGATCGAAAAAATCGACAGACGCATGTATGCGCCTTTAGTCCACGCCGATGACTTAGGGTAAACGCATATACGCGTCGTTCGTCCACAGCGGCGACATACGCCGAACGCACATATCCGTCCATAGAGCCAAAAGGGTTAAGGAAGAAAAAAGTATCGTTCTCGCATTCCCTAAAAACGACGGGAAAGTTGTCAAAAAGTGAGTACAAGCACGAGAAAGTGAACAGTGATCGTCCAACTCGTTTAAACCGACTTTTCTCTAGATATCGAATTATTTTCAAAATAATTAATTTCAAAAAATGCGTTACTAGATAAAAGCAAAATCGACCTGGAAGCCAGAGCCATTTGTTGTACACGCAACTAATCGGTTCGGTAGTTCCAGCGTTAAAAATTGAATCAGCTTCGAAGCGTTGATAAATAATTATCGCGTGGCAAGATTAAATCCTGTGAACGATGACTATCGCGTATCTTATCCTCCCAAGATATCGAATGCACATACGCGAGAAGAAAAGGCAGAAGTTTCCCTTGCTGTAATTCGTTGCAACACGACGCTCCTTCAAAGGATTCTCTGCTCAAATCGAGCCGAAATTCGACGAGCACGGAATACGTCTGACGTGGCAGCGACTAGTTTCCACGAGAACACGGAACCCGGTGTTGCCAGTCGATCACGGACACCTCGAAACGAACGAATCCAATATTGGTGAAACGAGAGTATCAGAGTTCCCTTAATGCGATTATCGTCCCGGTACGGCTTCTGAGTCGTTCAGATACCAGTTGGATACCTTAAACTATCTTGAAACTGCTGAACTCGTTCTCCATTTAGACGACCACCACCTAACGAGGTCACCCGCGGGGGGAAAGAAAGGAAAAGGAAAGAGAAGGAAAAATAGCCGGGCCCCGAGAGAGGAGCTCTTATTTTAAAAGCGTGAATAACGCGCGCGCGCGCCCAACAAACGGAGCAGCAGAGTCTCTTCCGGCTGAAACTCGGTCTATTTTCCCCTCGAAGTGCATCGCCGCCGCCACCGAACCTTCCTGACTCGATATATCTGTTCGACCGGCCAACCTGTACGCTCGACAGAGTGACTCAGCCCGTATATATTTCGGCGGGCCGAGTGGTTCTCGTCAAAAGGAAGTGTTTCGCGCTGAGTCAACCACGAAATCCCGAAACTGCATGCACACCGGGTGTCCCGTTCGTGCCCCTCGTTTAGGCAACAGCCGCGACTCCGACGAAGGGAGATCTTATCGTCGTCCGACTCGTGGAAACAGAACGTAGAACTGGACGTAGAACTGAACGTAGAACGGAGCGTGCTGCAGAAAAAAAAATGGATTGCGTCGATTAACCCTCCGTATACAGGCGTCCCTCGACTTTCGCACACAATTAGTTCCTAAAAGTGTACGCGAATGTTGAATGTTCGAAAGTAGAAGGATGTAAAAAGATATGCATTAAAAACTGTGTTTTAAAGAATTGATGGCTAAAGTCTGATGTCCTCTGAGATGGTGCAACCTAGTAGCCTACTGGATTCACGATGTCCTCTCAGAGGGGACATTTGACTGTAAAGGTTTAAAAAGTTAAATTTTTAAAAACGTGCGAAATAGCAAACTGTGAGAAAGTCGAGAGGCGCCTGTACTGTGTCGGAGTCATCAATATTTTGTGGTGATGCATTCAAGATCGCCTTGATACACACACACACACATTATAAATCATAATAAGAGACACCAAAACAGACGATACAGGTCAGTTTCTTATAATACTTTGTACAATATCGGTGAGAGTCAGAAATGACTCCGTCACGGTTCTGCGAGGCACAATACTCGGGAGGGTTAATCATGGCGCTGGTTACACTTTGTTGCGGCGCTGCAATCTAGATATCTTCACCAGGGCGCCATGAGAACCGCGTTCCATCGCGATGGCTGCCCGCTCGCTCGTTCGAGATCCATCGACCGATCCACCGTGCCTTGTGAGAGCGTTCGAGGTATCCGCGATGGATCTGCGGACGATTCAGGATTAACGAGACCACGCGGTGTAAATTCGTGAACGATCGCCATTATCCCGCGGTGGATAACGGAGAAAGGGAGCGCGTAATCGCCGCATTGGTTTCGCCTGTGGCGGACAACGAAGGCAGCGACGCACAGTGTTTCGACTAGTGCTAATTAGCTGGACAAAATTCATAACTTAATTTTGCAAAAAAGCAATGGTCACGTTATTAATTAATGTCTAGGTAATAGAAATATCGACGTTCTTTTCTAGGTAACTTCCTCAAAATCTGTTTTAACGATAGTTAAATTGTACATTGATTTCCGATAGTTAAACCTAGAACTCCTAGGGAGGGGGGGAGGTCCTCGAACCCACAAATTGAAAAACCTTAAATTAGAATCATTTCCGTTTCATAAAAAATTCTTTTAACATTATTTATCGTTGTATACACATTTAAGTTCGATATTAAAAAGTTTCCGTTGCTATGTGTAAAAAATTAGTAAGTATAAGAGAAATATTTAACTGACTACGCACCGTGATGACGGTACACCACAAGAAAGAAACTATGTAACTAATCGGGAATTTTAACTGGAAAGATACTACGAACTGAAATACCAAAAGATACAGAACCGAGAAAAAAGGGAAGATGTTATGAGTGTATACTGGAGGCTAAAAGTAGACGCGTAAAATATAATAGTTTATCAAAATCAATGCGAAGTTGTCACAAATGCAAAAACCATGTTTGCAGAAAACATTCATTTAATACTATACTTTGTCGTTCATGTTTATCAGGAGAATCAGAAGAATCAAGTTCAAACTAGCTGCACGTTGCTATACTATTTTGTAATAGTATTTAATTTTATAAATATACATAAATCAATACAAATTGAACGCAAAAACATATATTGCCTTGTTTACAAACTATAGCATATCCTAACATGGCAAACAATTTTCCAAAAAACAACTTTTTCCAAGATAAACGTATAAAAAGAAGTATGGGTTTCAGGAACCCCTCTCCTCTTAGGAGTTCGTGCAACAGATCGAAACTCAGGAGTTCTAGGGTTAATAAATAGTAAATGAATGATAATATATGTTTTTATATCAGTGTTCGTATTAATAAACATGGGAAAGTAATATTGTCCCGCTAGCTACTATAATCGCGACACTGTGCGACGGTCTATTCTAAGCGTGCAGCGATCCAAAAACAGGGACAGAGAGGTCCAATTTCTGTCATCGGCCCGACAGTTTCCGTGGCCGGGAGAGCTACTTTATAGGGGTGCTCGTAAAATTTCGAAAACCGTGCGCCGTGCACGTTTTCGTGGAGATAAGGAGAGGAGAGAAATTCCGTGTTGTCGGCCGACGATTTTCGTTTCTCGCCACGTTCCAAGTTTACGATTCCGGCTGGCAGGAATTCGAAGGTGGCTCTCGAACAGCTGCGCTCGCGATCCAGCTGATCCAAACACCGGTTTCAAGATCTGTGTTATCGTTTTCGAACGATAAATTTATGCTTGATCGACGATTCGACTGTTTCCCGATCCTCGAGTTTTATCGCTAGAACTACGGATGATTACAGTGTACTTATTTGCATGGAACAGATGAAATTGAAGATTACATGAAAAAATATCGAATACACAGAAAACAAATCTTTATTTTACACCTTCTACAGGAAATCATAGTAAATCTTGAAAGCTTAACCACAGTGAATTTATAAGGCTGCTATGAATAATCACCAATTGGTCATT
>JAOPTO010002396.1:0-12072 GCA_033822845.1 Tetrapedia diversipes | reverse complement strand
TTAACCCTAGAACTCCTAAGGTGGGGGGTTCTTCGAACCCACAAATTGAAAAACTTAAAATTAGAATCATTTCCCTTTCGTAAAAAATTCTCTTAAAATTATTTATTGTTGTACACACATTTAAGTTTGATATTAAGAGGTTCCCGTTGCTATATGTAAAAAATTAGTAAACATAAGAAAAATATAACTGACTACGCACCGCGATGACGGTATGCTACGCCACGGTGGCGATCACGCGAAGTGGACCCTTACGCTCTCCTTTTCTCCAAAGAATAAAAATTACAGAACGAAGAATGAAACTATGTAACTAATTGGGAACTTTAACTGAAAAGACACTACGAACTAAAATACCAAAAGATACAGAACCGACAAAAAAGAGAAGATGTCATTAGTGTATGGAGGCTAAAAGCAGATACATAAAATATAATAGTTTATTAAAATCAATGCAAAGTTGTTACAAATGCAAAAACCATGTTTGCAGAAAACATTCATTTAATACTATACTCTGCCATTCATGTTTATCAGGAGAATCAGAAGAATCAAGTTCAAACTAGTTGCACGTTACTATACTATTTTATAATAGTATTTAATTTTGTAAATATACATAAATCAATACAAGTTGAACGCAAAAACATATGTTGTCTTGTTTATAAACTATAGCATATCCTAACATTGCAAAAAATTTTCCAAAAAACAACTTTTTCCAGGATAAATGTATAAAAAGAAATGTGGGTTCGAGGACCTCCCCCCCCTAAGGAGTTCGCGTAACAGATCGAGGCTCAGGAGTTCTAGGGTTAATACACTAGTTATAAATAAAATCGTTGTTCGTATGGCTAAATCTAATTATAAAGCATTTATTTAAGTTTAGCGATAATTTGTTAAATGAACACCAATTCTGGAATCTTAACAAGTCATATTGAAGTAGTAATGTGCGTGAAAGATCGTCAACGCTAACGAATATGACTTCAAGAGGTCATAACAATGATCCTAAGTGAGCCAGCAATAAAAGCTAGCGATATTGCAATGCGCTTTCTATCACTGGCCAACCCGCGCTGCATCAGCGTTCATCACGTGTTCTAACCGGATATAAACTCCGTAAATCCTGCCAGGAACGACACGCCTCGACCTGGGTAGTATCGTTTCCCCGTTGCTTCGAAAACCGTCCGCATCAGGAAGTCAGCGCATATCCACTCCGCGACTTTATAAGATACGGGATTAAGAGGCTTCTTCTTTCTCCTCCTTATTGTCTGCGTGTCTCCCCCTTCACTCCTGCGCGGGCTCCTCCACGTTTTTCTAGGTACATCCTCGGAATACGAGGGATAGGCGCAAAAGGGAGCGTTCGCCTGAGACCCAAGGGATACGCGAAATAAGATGAGGAGGAGAAAGAACGACCGATGACCGAATCATGATCAAAGATAATTTCCGATCAAAGATTAAGGATTACTCCCGTGGGCCGCGTGGCCTGTCTAGAAATCAAAGTCCGACGAAATATAAAATGCATGAACCGGGAATTCGGGAGGGTGCTCGCACGACTCAGAACCGTCTGTATGTATTTGACCACCTCTGCTTGATCGATACAGAGTGCGAGATGTTAGATTGTACAGAAAAATTGTACTGATTTCTATGTACAGTAGCGAACAAAAGCTTAAGACGAGAAGAGAATGTAGAACATAGTTTTATGGTCTGCAAATATCATTTGTACATTCATTTTCATTATTATTATAGTAGAACATTTTTTTTATTGATTAGTACAGAATGCAAATTTTGTTTATCATGCTATTCCTTATAAATTAGTTAGTTTAATTTCGTTGACTAATTGGTCTTGAACTTTTGTCTGCTATTGCACTCAAATTCTTTTATTGGAAATACCTAAAGTGGCAGTAAGTGGCAGTAATTTTTTCCTCCAACAAATTTCTTTCTGCTCACAACAATAAGCAACTTTACAGTTTTGCATAAATACACTAATTTAAAAGCAGTATAAATTGTTTTATTTCCTAATCGAAGGAAACCTATCCCACGGACGATAGTTATTCAAATATCAATACTTGGGGTAACGGTTGCTTATGGACATACAGTTCCTTCCAGATCCAGAACACGATAAAAAAATTAAAAAAATGACGACCTTAAAAAAAGTGGCCGAGGTCTATTTTGTGGAAACTATTTTAACAGGTCTTCACAGATCCGAAGGAGTAGAATTCGCCTATTCTAGCAATAACAAAACACTTCTTTCCGTTCTGTACAAACATGCCGAATGACTATTGTACACTTCGAGGCAATAATACGCGGCCATCACTGAAAATCGGAATGTTGTTTCCCCCGTCTGATCGGTCTCCTCACTGTTCCCCGCGTTTTCGATCAATCGGTTACAGAAACGTTTTGTGGCACGCGGAAATGAATTTTTCGTAGCCCGAGAGTGTTCCTCTGTGATTGTACCTGTTATAAAATTCGTTTGCTTTGTATTTTTAAGAAACCTGTCATTTCAAACAAGTTTTCATATAATCCAGAACAGCTTTTTCACGGGATTAATTGCATTTTCCGAAGAAAATCGTTTGACAATTCTATTAAATGTGCTGTTACGGTTCTAGTAAAATTTTGATGTGCTGAGGTAAAACCTTTATAGGGAAGTTGTTTAATAAATTTATTAAAAATCCTGTTGTAGATTTTATTTGCTGAAGAGGTTTGAGAAAACTTTGAATTCCAGTGAAGATAGCATTAAGCATCTATTATGAAGAGTTTCAATAAAGTAGACAATATGAAATTAAAGGTACGATACCTATTACTAATAATCAATTCACACACTGACCTTTGGTAAACTTTGCAAACTGAATTTAATCCGTTTATAAAAGAATTAAAAATAAAATAAATGCAAGAGCTTAAATATAATACTAATATTAGAGTATTCTATATTTATTTAATAACGGATCTACAGAAGAGATCAGTATTATTTAACATATAAAAGCATCTCGTTGAATTTGAAGCAGTGAGTTACTAAATCTAACACCTCTCCTGGAAACACTTCTTCGCTGGAAGTGCTTAAAATTAGCTAATTCTACTTATTGTTAGCTATTTTAATTATTATTAATATTTTTATTGTTAATGTTATTTTTATTAGTGTTAACATTGTATTAATTTTATTTCTGTTTTTGCGTCTTTCTCGTATGATAACTACTCATGATTATGTTATACAGGGTGTTCGGACGAAGCTAGGAGAAAATTGAAGAGCTAATTCTATGCAACATTCTAAGATGAAAATCAAGAGTAACAATATTACGTTTGACGTTTTGTTTATTAGTTATAAACAATTAAAAAGCAGGGTATTTTACTCCTGAGAACAGGCAAACGGGGCAACACGGTAGGTAACGTCGTTGGCTACACAGTGGTGTTCAGTTATAACTACGTACAGAATACGACTTACCTCTGAACAGTTACAAAAATGCTCGTTCACGAATCAAAAACTCACACACGATACCGTGACACATTTTAAAACAAAATTGTAGAATCATCATTAAACCTAGCTACTCGACAAGAATCTACAAGGACATATCAAAACAATCTCTGTGAAATTTTCGAGCAGAGAGGATTAATATTTCTTCCAGTGCATAAGCACACACTTGTCCCATTTGCCTGTTCTCAGGTGTAAAATACCCCGCTTTTTTAATTATTTATAACTGATAAACAAAACATCAAACGCAATATTGTTACTCTTGATTTTCGTCTTAGAATGTTGCATAGACTTACCCCTTCGATTTTCTCTCAGCTTCGTCCGAACACCCTGTATATCTGTTTGTAACAAATGTTCTGATACCGTAAAATAAATATATTATTATTATTAATTTATTTGAACCTCGCATGAAGCAAAGTTATTTTACTTATGTTATTAGTAAAATAAATTATTCGAACGATGTTTCATTATTTCAAATAAACTATGTCGAAGAACTGAAAACATAATAAATCATATTTTCTGTTTTCTGCAGCAAAAGGGATTTAAATTTTAAAGCACTATAAACTAATCTCATATTACCAAAATGTGTTTCTACTGGGGGATGCTACATGTTTTTTTAAAAGATTAAAGCTATTTTTTCTATGCTTCTGAAAATTTCGAAAAAGTTGTCATTGCATTAGTTAATTCT
This sequence comes from Tetrapedia diversipes, assembly GCA_033822845.1. NCBI lineage: Eukaryota > Metazoa > Arthropoda > Insecta > Hymenoptera > Apidae > Tetrapedia > Tetrapedia diversipes. The sequence continues at coordinate 7,942 of JAOPTO010002396.1, read as the reverse complement.
TCAGTTTTTACTAAACTTTGTGAATTTCTTATTTATGTCTTTTGTTAATAATTATTTCTTGAACAATTACATTTTTCCATGTAATTTTTGTTAGTACCATGATCTTACTCCATTTCCTCCTATGCTTTTCACGTATATTCGTAGGTACGTGACATAATTCTAAAGCAAATTTAAAATGATAACCACTATACCAGATAAATTATTCATCGTGTAAGTATATGATGGAGTATTCTAATCTTCTGTCAAAATCCGTAAGAGTATAAACTGGATGTGTCGTGTGATTGGTAGAAGTGTGCAAGAACCCGAAAATTTGGAGAAAACATTCGAGTCGGATCAGATCACGATCCGAAAGCATCTAAATCTTAAAAATATCGTGTTTCTCGAAAAAAAATTGAAACTTCTAGTATTCCGGTATATTGGAGGAAATCGCGGTTCCTAAAATTATCGGAATTCTTGTCTTCACAATCTTTATTTCTATTTGCAATCCTTTTCAAGTACAACAGTGTGACAGAAACCAAATTATTCAGCAACGAACAAAATGTTTCAATGAAACAGAATAAATGTATCAAGTTATATTCAAAAAGATGGTCCCTTTTACTTTTATTTGAAAAATAGTACAAGATTTAAAGAAAAGAAAGAGAGAATGATATAAACTTCGTTAAATAAATAAATAATTTCAGTAAGTAAAGTATGAACCTGCAATATTTATTCGTAATAATATTGTAATAAAATCTTTGGGTATTGTTAAAATATCAGGAAAAAGAATCGAATTTTTTCATACACAAAGAGCGGAATAAATCTGGCGGTAATAATTAGAGTACCATATCGAATCCCTTGTTAAAGCATTCTGTTCGAAACTGAACGAGATCTCGGGCCTTTTGTTCGGCTCCCGAAACGCATTCAACGCACGAGTATGATCAATCTGACGCGTTCCTCGTTGCCATGTTGCCTTTCATTATTCCTGTTGCAACTACAGCAAACAAAAAAAGAATATCATATTATCCAGTCCCGAAATTTTCCTCCTTTTTGCTCGGTCGTTCATCTTCTAACATGAGGTGGAAACGAGTGGAAACGGAGATACTTCGCGATAATCGGATGAGAGCAGATGAATATTCACGAACGCGTATACGTGCGCGACGGAGAACGTAGGATAATCCGTGCCGCTGGCCTGCTCCTCTGAATTTTTAACATTTTCTTCCACCGGAGGCCCAACGAAATTACAGACGTCATTACATATTTTGCGTTTCCTTGATCAATCGCCGAGGAAAAGGAACAAATTTATAATAAAAAAGTAAAGTAAAATTAGAATGAAACGATGGAATTAGATTCATGATACTACATTAGCAAAAATATACATTGAACTGCATGTACATGTTTCTTATTTGTATAATTGGTTTGCCTGTTTGTTGTATTTGACTTATTAAAAACGTATCATATTAAAAAGGATAGTGTTCAATTTTATGTAAAAAAGTGATTTAATCTTTACATAACAAAGACCTTTATTGTAAATAATTACTCATTTTTTTGGTTTGTACATACGTAACTAGTAAGATTTTTATTATAACATTGAACATGTGAATTCTTTATAGCTCAGAGTTTCAAATTAGATAACAATTCCTAAAGGTTTTAATAATCTTTTGTATCAAAAAATGCGTGGCTGTATAATTTCAAACTATGAAACCAGAGAAATGATTTTATTCGAAGTTATTCTGAAATACAGAGACCCACTTCCTACGAAGTTTAAAGTAAATGAAACTAATATAAAGGATTTATTAACGCTGACACTGAAAGAGTTCCCGGTGAGAAAACCAGAGAAAAGACCGCAATGGCGAAATCATTGGATCGTCCCTCATTCCTAAACGTCTCTGACCCCTCAATACGAGCCCCGTTCTATCGTAAAACTCCCATAATGTCGAAATACTTTCGCATTGGACACGATTATCCATGGATTAGGGATATACAGTCAGTCACAAAAGTCTTCATATACTTGTCAAACTTAAAACATGGAGAAAATAATACTTCATAAATACTAATTCATATCTCAGTTAAACTTGGATGGATTTTGGGAAAATACTACAATTTCATTTTACTACAAAATAATATAATTTATCATACAGTTACCATAGGTATATTAAAATGCACAACATTTATTGTCGCAGTTACTGCAGTCATTACAGCTACAAATTTCACTGATCTCAATATATAATCATAGTAACTATATTTAAATTTCTGTAGATTCGTGTTTCCAATTCAAAATATAGTCGTGCTTCCCAAATCTATCCAATTTTATCCAATAAACTGATTAATGTACATTAAATATCTAAAAGTCTCGTTTTCTTATACAAACGTTAGAAATTTCCTAGTTACAAGTGTAGGAGGGAGAAATGAAAAAGCTTATATACGTCCTCGTATGTCTATCGATATATACAAAAGTCATCTATACAAATGACTCACAAGTTTGTTCACATGTTACAGACGTAAATACCTCTTCTCTTTTTGGATATAATCCGACTTCTTATTTTGGAAATTCAAAACTGGGGTATAAGAGATATAAATTAGCTGATGTTATTAATTAATGAACACTTTCATATTTTAGGGAAAAATTAAATTTTTTCTTTTACAAAATATAGTGTAATGTGTAGATAAACGTGAACTATTATGCGAATTAGATTACTTATTAACTAACATTTGATATACCTATAACATTACTCTTTTAGAACTACCTTGATCCATATTAGTATAATACTATCGCTCCACAATAATTTTTTCCAACGTTCATCCATTTTATTTGAATATTTATCTACGATTTAGCGAGACTTCTATCATCAGTCCTGCAGTTTGCAATTAATTTTTTCTACAACATGTCGGGTGATTTAAAGTTTCAAAACACAAAGAACAACAAAATGATTCTTAAAATTTGAATATATTATACATGAATAAATACATAAGTCACTGTACACGCACTCTAAGTTTTTCGTACTATAACTTTACTAAACTGATGTAACATAAAATTCATCGATTCACGTAACGTAATAACTGCAAGTAGCAAATGTGCATTTTGCTCAATGAGCGTAATGATATACGACACAGTCAGTCGCAACGATTAACAAGCGAATGTCGCGACGCAATCAAAGGGTTATCGCTTTTTTCTTTTTACTGCCTGGACTGCTTGCCGCTCAATGACCAACCGATCGACAGCCGCACGCAGGCCGTCGATTCTCGTTACTCTGCTTTCGAAAGCCTTCCATTTCAGGAAAAGAAGAAAAAATGCCTACACGAGGAAACTTTTGCGACCGACTGTACATATGCGAGGACTCTTTCGTAAAAGATGAACAAGAGGTCGACGTTTATGGAAATCATTCGTATTTTTGCCACGCACTGCACAGGGGCCAGTACGGAGCATATTAGATATTAGATTTAGCGCGCTTACAACTGTCGCCGTACCTAATTAGGGGTGCGTTCCCCCAGCGAAACAGATGGTAGCCCTTAGGCGACGAGATAATTCCGTGGAGAGCACCGTTTCGGAACGATAGCTAGTGAAAGAAAAGTGAGCAGGATGATTGTGCGCGTAAAACAGGGAGAAAGGAAAGGGACGACGAAATGGAAGGCTACGGGATGGAAGGTGGGGCGGAAAGCGTGGGAGATAAGCAAACTTGAGAATAGATTCCGAGGTAGAGATGTATGCTCATGGTCCAATTCGCGGGGCGACATTTGTTATCAAACTCCTTTAATAATTCATCGAAATTAGATAATAGCGGGGAACTCGCAGAGATCGCGTCTACCACCTATTTAAGCGTATTAAATACGTACGCCCACAAAGCGATCGACCTGAGTGCCGAAACGCTTTCTACTCATCCTAATATTAAAGACAATGATATTAACGGACGACTGAACGTTTAGTATGCTTACACAATTTAATGCGCAGTACACCTGGAAATTGAACAAATAATTTCCTTCGTTACAATTTTAATTCTGTCTTTAAATACAGTCCCTCGGCTATAAAATTATAATAAATTAGTTGATAAGTTAAAAATGTTAAGAAAGTAACAAATAGTAAATTTACGGTCGGATTTGATGAAAATGGGATAATTTAACCGATTAAAAAACAATTTCAGGAGTCAACTGGAGTGATAATGGCCCGATTACGTTTCAAAATACGTCTGAAAATTTAATTTGATATATTTACTTAATTTACGAGGATTGTTTTCTTCGATACGATTATATAAATTGTTTATAGTAATACAGTTGCACTAGGATAGTGTAAAGAAATTAGTTTAACATTTCTCTTCGACCATATTGCAGATCTCGCGTGCCATGTTTTTCAAATTAAATGACATCCAAGGACTAATCATTTCGGATACCAAGGAGATGATGGTTGTGCCTTCAAGGGGTAAAGGTAATGCAACCCCCATTTTGTTTAAATAGAATGGTGTATTAATTTTTTATTTGATTTCAATAATTTTTATCAAACCTAATAATATTAGAAACATTTCGTTCCATTTTGCCTAGTCAAAGAATTACAACGAAAAATACATAGTCTACATCATGAAGCTTGCGTTCGAAAGATACTAGAAGAAACATATCCTACATTAAAAATTATTTTATTAAATGTTCAAAGTATTGTATATTTAAGTGCACACATGTTTCATTCCTTATTAATTAAAGTTACTATTATACACTTTTTTTGCGTTTACTTTATATCAAACAAATTCATTTTTCCCATAATTTTCATTTTCATAATTTTCCACAGCTCCTCAATTCAATTAATTTCTGTGCATCCATAAGAACTTTCTCCCTCAACACTACTCGTTTTCACTGACCAACTCCGATCCGGTTTATCGCCTTTGCTCCATCGATAATTCTTTTTATACCATGCTAGATTTCTTTACGAACAGCACTAATTCGTTTAGAAACTCTGTAGTATAAACTTTTGTAAACTTCTGTATACCTTATAATGTACTTCTATCTTCTCTTATACACCAATGGGGATTTACCCCGTTTAATGATTTAAATAAATAAATAAATTTAAATCTCAAACTTGTATCGTCTCGTTTGATCCACAACTGTTTGGCAGGGGTAGTATGCTTACCAGTGGCGACTGAATCATTGTCCAGCAAATGAGAGAACAGAAAGAGGTAACAAATCGAGAAGGAAACACAAAGGGTAAGCGCAAAACGCGAGAGAAGTGAGTCGCGCGGAGCAAATGAAAGGGCGATGGTGGAAGGGAAGAAGATGGAAGCCGCGCATAAACGACGAGCACCGTGTCACTGACGCCCACTATATTACCACGGAATTTATTCGCAATCCTGTAACCGCAAAAAATGTTAATTGTCGGAGGCTGAAGTTGGGCCGCGCAGGGGCGCGCGCGAGACAGTAAAGACCGGCGCAGAAGGTAAGTAGAGGGTCAAGAAAGATGGAGTGCGCACGAGGGTTGGTGAAAGAAGGTGTCCAGGGTGTGCTTAGAGTGGCGTGTAAGTAGCGCCGGCTACATTAGGGGCAATTCATTTGCATGCACTTTTACGTCGTCGTCCCGCCTTCAAAAAATATTTATCGCCCGAGGTTTCACCCTGACGCCTCGCTTATGAATTATGCATGCGAACGCGCGGGACCTAGTAGCTCATTCCTGGCCGCAATTTCCCCATTGAAGTGCAATTTTACCGGCGTCGGTATTAGAACCGCCAACGAGCTTTTTGCGGCGACGCTCGCGGGACGAGTGCGAGGACTACACACAAGAAGACACCCCGACACGTCCTGGGACAAAAGACTCGGGCCGAGATTGTCTCGCAATCGCGAGATGAATTTAACGCCCGAAAATGGTCGGACTGAATTATCGTCGACTCCCTCTCTTTGAGCGTTTACGCGACCGACAGCCGATGTTCTCAAGACGTTCCTCTTTGAAACTCTTCGAGGAGCGAACAGGGAAGTTTTATCGCGCGTGTGACGCGTGAAATTTTAAAGGTCGTCGAGAAGAGAGCGAGTCTCGACGAACTCGAGCGAAAGGAACGCGCGCGAACTGGTTTACGCGTGCTACCACCCTCCTGTCTCAGGAATTCTATACTGGCGTCGTTAAAAGAACTTTCTACCTTAGCACTTCGAGAAAGAAATTAGCTTTGGGAATTTTTGAGAAAACAGAGAGAAGGAAAAACGATTCACAGTAGAAGCAGGAATTCTATTACTCGAACATAGTGTGATCTATTAATAGTTTTTTTTTTATTTTTAAAAGTCATTAAATTTAGCTGCTTGAAAACATAAGATATATAAATATTTAAACAATCTTTTGACATAATATCCATTTAAATGAATGTGGTTTAATGTAAGAAAACATGATTGTACTATTATTCGAAAATTCTATTATCGGAATACATTCGTCTCCCTGTTAATTCTAATAATTGAAATTCTACTGTGATTCGAAAATCTCTATAAAATGAACTTTTTGTTCATTCCCTTCCACTCCGCTACGAAAACCTTTACAAATCGAAACAAAAATTTGTTTCAATTCGAATTATTTGCCACACGTTTAGACATATTTTTTGCGACTGTAACTTAAATTTATAACAGCCAGGCCTCCGCAAATCGAATTTTACTTCTATAAGTCAAACTGTTATTACTACTGCTTGTACAACTTGAAATTTCTTTCTTTCGATTATTTAAAAACTTATGCAAAGAAGTATTTGGTGTAATAATATGGAGCCTAAGAAAAAAACAGGTACTAAATCTGCGGCCAGAGTAGAATCACAGATTTTTTTTTTAAATAACCAGTAATAGCTTTGTAAATCATGCTAAAATTTGTTCGTTATTATATTTGTATAATGTATACAGTAATTTTAAAATTGAATTTTTCTTTTTTAAGCCTTTACAATTGAAAAATTATTAACTTTCACGCAAGACCTCCAAAAGTCGCATTTTTGTATGTTAAACCACTTTTACTTTAGGACTTCGACTAGCCGAAACTTCTTTACCTCTTCCCTTGAGATTCGAATCGTCGAGATTTGACTGTACATCTGTTTTTCATTGAAACAGTTTCAACTGATTATATTGGAAAGTTTGTACTAAATTTTTATAGATGAAAGCTTGATCTTGATAATTTTTGATATTAAATACGAAGTTCTTTAATTTTATCTATGAACTTTATTAAATAAAAGATATAATTACGATAAAGTACGAAGCTTCCTTTAATTAAACTTTTCGAACCTAATGATTCCACTTCGTCAGATAATTTTAGACCATAAACTATTTCTGCTCCGTGAATAATGAGTTTCATTAACATTAACCCATATGCCAATAACCAAAATTATTGACGTTGTTATATATCCGGAGCACTTGGGTATTCTCGTGAAGAGTATATTACATTACTTTCCACTACATTTAGCTATTTTGTCTTAATCTACGTAATTTAACCCCTGTGTAAGCGCTGGATAGATCGATTGAAGAGGATAAGAATACAGTTAATCACTATCACACTGTTCCGGCTTTAGTATTTCTGTATTTGTTTGAAGATTCACGAGCTGCATGCGTTAATTATTAGAATGTTACTAGCGAAAATAATAAAATGATAAAGATAAGAAACAAATTAATGTTTATCGTTCTTGCGAAAATTGAGTGAAGAATTTCGCCTACCATTTTTCAACAAAAAATGCTGTTGAAAGCATTTTAAGCAAAATAATGAATTTTACATAGAAACTACTGTCCAGAATCTGAAGCACTCGATTCCACTGGACAGAAAAGAGTGTCGGTTCATGTCACATGTGTTACGAAAATGAACTGAAAAGACACAGAGAAACAAGAAAATCGTGCTTGGAATGTAGGAGACCGGTATGTGATGGCACGTATGCTAAAGCTTATACTAAATGTAAAATATGTGTAAAATAAAGATTATTATTATGTTATCATTCATTTTTGTTTATATTATCTATTCCTGTCATACAAAAGTTATACTGTTTGA
>JAOPTO010002395.1:6806-24625 GCA_033822845.1 Tetrapedia diversipes | reverse complement strand
TAATAAAATAACAATAATAATAATAACTAATAATAATAGTAATAAAATAATAATGATAATAACTAATAATAATAATAATAGTAATGGTAATAGTAATAATAATAGTAATAGTAAAAATAATAACAATAATAATAATAATAATAGTAATGGTAATAGTAATAATAATAGTAATAGTAAAAATAATAACAATAATAATAATAATAATAGTAATGGTAATAGTAATAATAATAGTAATAGTAAAAATAATAACAATAATAATAATAATAATAGTAATGGTAATAGTAATAATAATAGTAATAGTAAAAATAATAACAATAATAATAATAATAATAGTAATGGTAATAGTAATAATAATAGTAATAGTAAAAATAATAACAATAATAATAATAATAATATTTAACCCTTTGACTACTGCTGACGCCTAATGGTGCTTAGTAAATTTGATAGTTATAGACGCCTAAAAGCGTTTACAATTAGAAAGGTTACTCTTACGATACTGTAATCATCTGCAGTATGTGCACTAACAGTTCAATGCAGAAAATTGATAAATAAATAATATTGATTTAATGTAGTGGAATTCAACGTTTTCATTATTCCATTATACTTTTTCAGAAGTGCACGGTTAACGAAAGCTGGATTTTTATCGTACGATACAACCATAGTCAAAGGGTTAAAGAAATTGAGAAAGAGAAAAAGAGAGAGAGAGAGAGTGGTAGAGGGATGAAAGAGAAAGAGAAAGGGTTAGACTGTTTGATGACGTCGATCATTTTGATGCGTTACCTTTCGATCTTCGGAAAAAACCGATACCCCCGCTTTCTCGCCGAAAGTCGAAACGTACTGGACGATAGGCTATCGACCTTAATGTGCCAGGCTTCGACCTCCGTGGAAAGTACCGGTTCGCATATTTCCTCGCTGAAACTCGACAGAGTCGCGGGTGACGCTGGGGGCAGCTTCAGGTGTTTGTTGCAACGAGAACGAAGTCACCGCGAGACATTTCTCGAATTTCGATTTTCTGTTCTCCAAGTCTTTTATTTAATTCAATTTAATTTATTTGTATGTAAGGGGATGTGAAATCCTTTGGTACGTAAGGTGTATAAATTGAATGAGAATCATAAGGTGACAGTAAATATGGCATAGGCCAGGGATGGCGAACCTTTTTGAGACGTAGGTTAAATTTTGTTCATATTTTTTTTTTTTTAGTACTAGTTCTTGGGTCACTAATGCCCATTTGGACAAGAGTTAAGTTTAAAAATTTGTAACTGGGTATTCTTAAAATTCAGTTGTTTTAACGAATACAAATGGGCGTGGTTTGACGATTTAAAAATTTTTAGTGGGGTTAAAAATTCTCTACATAGATTCCACTTTTTTTTTAATTTACTTGATCAAAATTCGTGATTTAGTGAAAAATATTATTTCTAACTCTTCCTTAATGATTTCTAAAAAATTCCAATGTTTCGTATCTAATTTTGACACGATCAACTTTTGGTGACTATTATTGGTTACTCAGCTTTGCCACCTTATTAGTCGCTAATTAAGTTTCTTAATTCCCATTCTTCTAATGCTCTTCAATTCTACCAATTCCAATTTCTCCAATTCTTACGCCATTAATCTTCAACGTTGTAATTACTAATTCTTCCTCAACCATTTCTTATGGAACCGCTCCTAATTCTAACCCTTTGCGCTCGAGAGACGATTGTTAACTGCCAAATGATAGTTTCACAAATTTTCAGACTTCAGTCTGTTTATTAGTCAGATCCGGAGATTAAATGGTCGTATGTATAATTTTAGTATATACCTTAACTAAACTAAATAACATTTAATATACAGGCGAATCTTAATAAATATTTTGAATTTCAAAATTGTTGAAGTTACTATCATTGGACGACTAACTTTATTAGTCAAACTCAGAGGTTAAATAGTCATATATGTAAATTTTAGTATATAACTTAATTGAACTGAATAACGTTCAATATATAAGCGAATCTTAATAAATATTTTGCATTTAAAGATCTTTGAAGTTACTATCACTAGACGACTAACTTTATCAGTCAGACTCAAAGATTAAATAGTCATAGATATGTGTAAATTTTAGTATACAACTTAATTAAACTAAATGACGTTCTAAACTAAATCGGCAAATCTTGGTAAATATTTTGAATTTGAACATTTTTAAGGTTAGTATCATTAGACGACTAAGTTTTTTAGTCAGATTCAGAAGTTAAACAGTCATATATGTAAGTTTTAGTATATCACTCAACTAAATTAAATGGTGTTTAATATACAGGCAAATCTTAATAAACATTTTGAATTTGAAAATTTTTGAAGTTAATATCATTAGACGACTAACTTTTTTAGTCAGATTCAGAAGTTAAACAGTCATATATGTAAGTTTTAGTATATCACTCAACTAAATTGAATGGTGTTTAATATACAGGCAAATCTTGGTAAATATTTTGAATTTGAACATTTTTAAGGTTAGTATCATTAGACGACTAACTTTATCAGTCAGACTCAAAGATTAAATAGTCATAGATATGTGTAAATTTTAGTATACAACTTAATTAAACTAAATGACGTTCTAAACTAAATCGGCAAATCTTGGTAAATATTTTGAATTTGAACATTTTTAAGGTTAGTATCATTAGACGACTAAGTTTTTTAGTCAGATTCAGAAGTTAAACAGTCATATATGTAAGTTTTAGTATATCACTCAACTAAATTAAATGGTGTTTAATATACAGGCAAATCTTAATAAACATTTTGAATTTGAAAATTTTTGAAGTTAATATTGTTCAAGAACTTGGAAGGCGAGCGCTATTAAACTGCATTAAACCTAACAATCATTTATTCTTTGTTCTGTTTCACTTATCACCATTATTTACGTGTTAAGATGATCTCGTTTAAAGCTGTTTCGTTTAGCACTGGAACTTATTGGAACGTATCTCCCGCATAACCTAACAGTCATCTCTCGCGTGCAAAGGGCTAATTTCCCCAATTCACACACAATTCTTCCATCAACCATCAATCCCTTCCAAATAATGACTTCGTTTTTCCACACGAATTTTCGCGACGTTCCACGACGGTATGTTCATTCTCTTTGCAAGTAGGCCACGATATCGTCCTCGAGATCGCGTTTATTCAGCAATCGACAGAGAAAGAGAGACAGATAGACAGACAGACAGAGAGAAAGAGAGAGAGAGAGAGAGAGAGAGGGAAAAGACACACACGAGATAGAAGGCTCGAGAGATTTCTACACGCTATTTCCATCAAACGATCAACGATCGAGTCGACCCGAGGGCCAATTACACGCGGGGAAACCTCTCCGCCTTCGATCAAGGCTAATCTCGAGTGTTCCGCTCCGATCGCGGCTCTTATAGCTCCCGAACATGTTCGCCTACTCACGGAAAGTGTAGGGCCGCCATGTCAAAGAGCGTGTACAGGTAGCAGCATAGGATCACCAGACAGTGCCTCGTCATTCCTGAAACAAACAGGTATGCACCGTGTAGATGAACCGTGTGGAGAGCAATCGTGGAAAGAAAATTCTGTTACGTTGTGACAACATACTCGTTTTCGTAAAAAATGTTATACTCGTTTCAGAGGGTCGAAGAAAACAAATAAATTAATTAATAAGAAATAGCACGATAAATTAAATTCGTATTCTATGCTAATTAATAAAGAGTGTTCTACCATAATGACGACAAAAATAAATATATAAACAATATTTGCATACCATCAAACTATGTTCTATATTGTCCTGACGTCTTAAATTTTTGTCCACTACTGTATGTTTAATTCTTGCGGCGAAGAACAGTAGACGACAAAAGTTTAAGACCATATTATCGAAGAACCAAATTAATTAAATAAAATTAAATAAATAGTGTTCTACCATAATGACGACAAAAATAAATATATAAACAATATTTGCATACCATCAAACTATGTTTTTCATTGTCCTGAATCTTAAATTTTGGCCTACTACTGTATGTTTAACTCTTACGGCGAAGAATAGTAGAAGACAAAAGTTTAAAACTAAATTATCAAAGAAACAAATTAATTAAATAAAAATAATTAAATAAAAATAATTAAATAAAATTAAATAAATAGTGTTCTACCATAATAACGATAAAAATAATTAAATAAAATTAAATAAATAGTGTTCTACCATAATAACGATAAATATAATTAAATTAAATTAAATAAATAGTGTTCTACCATAATAACAATAACAACAAATATATATTCAATATCTGCATACCACAAAACTATGTTTTACATTGTCCTGACGTCTTAAATTTTTATCCACTACTGTAGATTGGAATTTATACCTTTGACAAACTTGCAGGAATACTTCTACTCATGTTTTAAGGTATATTTATGGTGATAAGGTATTGTTAATCAAATGTAAATGTGGTTAATTATGAATACACTGATTGAGTTTGCAAAATCAGAAAGTATCGAAAGGAACATGTACCAAAAATATAATTAAATAGCATGTTCACAGTTTGATTTGTCACAATGATCCCAGCGAAGTTTGAAGCAAAACAGTTCATACAAATGGGGCATCATTCTACTTCATCATAATTTATATCCATATTATACGATAACTATACTATAATTCATTCAAATTAAATCTAGAAATAATAGTCTTTCTTCTATCAATAATAAAGGTATTTGTGTGATATGTATTACCTTGAGGCCAAATATCATTTTGAGGAACTATGGTAACCATTAACTTAATTTTAGTAATTCCATTTATTGGTCAAATAATCGTAAAATGAATCTGAGAAGGATATTCAATCAATAATATAACGTTAAATCAATTTTATTCAATCCACCATTCATTATTTTACTTTCACTTAACCTCCATTTATTCTTTTTACACCTGGCAGAATTCAGAAACCCCCTAAATTCAAATTCTAATAAATATAAAATTCCCTTTCATCCATATTTCTCTTTAAAAGACAGAATTAGATTTTTACTAATTTAAAGACGACACGAGGCAACGTGTACCTAAACAAAATTATAAGAAATTACCTAATTTTACCTAAAGTTACCTAAATTTTACCTTCAACATCTCATCCCTTATTGTTTGTTTCATATTTTTATTGCCCATGTTAACTACCACGTTTTCACTTAACAATTCCATTCTCAGCTACGAGAAAGCAGTGTTTAACATGTTCCCTGCCGGACATTTTTTTTAAGACCTTCCGTTCAGGCCAGCGTGGGACGTATACGCCCCACATTTTTTTTATGGTCGACACAAGCATGTTTTTTGTGGTCTAATACACAATATTTCAGTAATTTAAAACCATAAATTTAAAAGAAAGGCATATCTCTTTATAAATTTAAACCAGAAAAACAATCATTTTTAGTTTATTTGACAAAATCTGGTTAAAAATATACCTTTTTTTAAAGGCTTTTTTCCAGCGTGGGAGGAAATTTTAGCATGGGACGTATACGCCCCACATTTTTTTTATGGTCGACCCAAGCATGTTTTTTGTGGTCTAATACACAATATTTCAGTAATTTAAAACCATAAATTTGAAAGAAAGGCATATCTCTTTATAAATTTAAACGAGAAAAGCAATCATTTTTAGTTTATTTCACAAAATATTGTTAAAAATATACCGTTTTTTAAAGGCTTTTTTCCGGCGTGGGAGGAAATTTTAGCATGGGGCGCACACGCCCCACGCGGCAGGGAACGTGTTAAACACCGATTTCCAGCGAAGCAATTAAACTTTTTAAATCGATCGACGTTATCCGTTAATAACTCCTTGTAGATGAGAAAACAGGCCATCCGGAGGGTTGCAGGAGGGTATATATATATATATATATATATACATATATATGAATCGTGAAAGCGGTGGCCTCGCTGTCGAAGGAATGCAATTTCGAGCGGAAAAATTCGCCGATGCGGAACGAACGATCAGCCAAAATGGCGAGTTTCGCGGAAACGAACTCCCATGGTTCGACGAGGAATCCCCTGAGCCACGGGGTTCTATCGTCCGCCTGGTCTAGGGGAATTTAGGTCGAGCTCTCAGGCTTGCTCGCCGGCGTTGCTTAAACTTCGCCGTCCCCCTTTCGCGAACGGACGTTCGTTCTATTTCCTTTTCTTATGAAAAATTGATAAATGCCAAATCTTGATCAAACACGGTTTCCGCCAATTTTGTTTATTCATTCATTTATTTCTTGACGGGAAAAAATTGTCTATTGGTAGATCAGAAATTTTTAATGTAAATTTATATTTTGATAAGCGCTCATAATAAACAGAGATTCGTTTATCATTATAAATTTTATAAATTGTATTTTATTTCGAATTTTTTAATATTTTCGTATACTATAGGTGTTATATATTTTTACTATGTATTGTATATTTACATTTTCCATAAATGGGTAAAGATTCATAGTGTAGTGTTAATACTGGAATTACCAAAGCAGTCAAAATGACCAATTTGTGATTATTCATAGCAACCTTATAGATTCACTATGATAAAGCTTCCAAAATTTAATATGGTTTTCTGCAGAAGGTATAAATAAAAATTTGTTTTCTATGTATTCACTATTTCTTCATGTAATTTTCAAGTCAATTTCTTCCATGTAAATAAGTACTCTTTAATTGTCCAGAGCAGTCAAAATGGCCAATTAATGATTATTCATAGCAATCTTATAAGTTCATTATGGTAAAACTTCTTAAATTTACTATAATTTTCTGCAAAAGGTATAAATAAAAATTTGTTTTCTATGTATTCACTATCTCTTCATGTAATTTTCAAATCAATTTCTTCCATGTAAATAAGTACTCTTTAATTGTCCAGAGCAATCAAAATGGTCAATTGGTTATCATTTATAGCAGCCTTATAGATTCACTATGGTAAAGCTTCCAAAATTTACTATAATTTTCTGCAAAAGGTATAAATAAAAATTTGTTTTCTATGTATTCACTATCTCTTCATGTAATTTTCAAGTTAATTTCTTCCATGTAAATAAGTACTCTTTAATTGTCCAGAGCAGTCAAAATGACCAATTTGTGATTATTTATAGCAACCTTATAGGTTCACTATGGTAAAGCTTCCAAAATTTACTATAATTTTCTGCAGAAGGTATAAATAAAAATTTGTTTTCTATGTATTCACTATTTTTTCATGTAATTTTCAAGTTAATTTCTTCCATGTAAATAAGTACTCTTTAATTGTCCAGAGCAGTCAAAATGACCAATTTGTGATTATTCATAGCAACCTTGAGTTCATTATGGTAAAGCTTCCAAAATTTAATATGATTTTCTGCAGAAAGTATAAATAAAAATTTGTTTTCTATGTATTCACTATTTCTTCATGTAATTTTCAAGTCAATTTATTCCATGTAAATAAGTACACTTTAATTGTCTTTTATCTTCTACTTTTAAGTAACAGCAGTAGTCACTAGAATATGTTCTTCACGAGATCCATTTTGTTTCAAAAAAGAAAGATGAAAATGAACGAAGAAGAAATTTTATTGTTTTTCCTGTTTAATAGGGAAAACTGATGAATGGTAAAATTCATAAGAGAATCATTAAGAATTACACCAGTAATAGCAATGTTTGAATAGGATTGACAAGTCTCGAAGAAACGTGCTTCATAAAACTCGTTCTCTATCCAGAAACACAGACCAAGAAGAAATTTATCTGTTCCTTTTATGAAGGAAAGATTAACGGACGATGAATTTGATGAATGAACTTCTAGCAGCAAGTAATAGCAATAATTCACAGAGAAACGTCCTTCGGACGACGCGTATTCCATCGTGAAATCGATGAAGAAGAAACTTCATATTAATGAACACCCACTTACTATTCGGAGAAGCTTCATTACAAGGCAATCGAAACGGAATTTTAATGAAATAACGAACCAACAGATGCTGCAACATATTAGCCTCGACGTGGAACCAGCAATTTTTCAACAGGCGACCATCGACAAAAATTGTTCTCCTTGCTCTTTCAATTATTGCAAATAACGAAGAACAAAAATACAGTAATTGTGCGTCAAAATGTCGCCAGTCTTGCATCGATTGTTAACCCTTTCGCTACGGGTTGAGAACCCAAGCTGCTTGAATGTTTTCGAACGAAAAAATTGTTCTCCTTGTTCTTTCAATTATTGCAAATAACGAACAACGAAGATACAGTAATTGTGCGTCAAAATGTCGCCAGTCTTGCATCGATTGTTAACCCTTTCGCTACGGGCGGAGAACCCAAGCTGCTTGAATGTTTTCGTACGAAAAAATTTTTTTCCAAAGGATATTTATAAATAAAGGGTATTCCAGGGTATTTATAACGTCTTAGCATGCGCTCTTTAATTTACAGTATGAGAGGAAATAATATTATGCAATATAATATAATATAGTGGCATTTTATGGAGGACCACTATGGTGGCCTGTAGTATCTCAGTGGTATCTTATGGAAGGCCACTATGGTGGCCCGTAATACCTCAGTGGCAGCTTATGGAAAGCCACTATAGTGGACCGTAGTAGTGAAAGGGTTAAAAGCTATTCTGTCCTCGTTATTGTCAATTCGTCAAATATGAGAAGGCACGCGGATTTCGTGAGTTAAAAAAATCGCTTGAACTGCGACCCGATGCGGATGAGCAACTTTTTATCTTGTAATAGTTAGTTTTAACCCTTTCAGTGTTAAATACTTTCAATTGAAGAATTTGATGCGCCCATAGCAGCCAAAAGATTAACACATTGGGGATGGCTCCATGGTGGTCATTATGAATATGTATTGGTAGAAATACATAATTTGGGGAAATTTTTCATTATTAACGTCGTTAACCCTTTGAGTGGTAAATATTCCCGGTCGAAGTACTCCGCGTGGATGGCGCTCTATTAACAATTGTGTTGCTCTAAATGGGAGCGAGGAAAGATTGACAAACGGATATACTCGTCCATAATTCACACGAGTAATTTTCACTAGAGACGTATATATGCGTCCTTAATTCACACGAGTATGTTTCGTCAGACGCATATACGCGTTCATAGTTCTCACGAGTAGCTTTCAGTAGACGCATATATACGTCCATAGTTCACACGAGAAACCTTCGTCAGAGACGAATATATGCGTCCATAATCTATGCGAGTAACTTTCACTAGAGACGCATATATGCGTCCTTAATTTACACGAGCATGTTTCATCAGACGCATATATACGTTCATAGTCCTCACAAGTAGCTTTCAGTAGACGCATATATACGTTCATAGTTCTCACAAGTAGCTTTCAGTAGACGCATATATACGTTCATAGTTCACACGAATAACTTTCGTCAGACGCATATATGCGTCCATAGCACTCAAAGAGTTAACCCTTTACACTCGAAAGGCGATTCTTCGACTTCAAAAATTTCCAAATGCAAAACACTGAAATTACAAAAATCTGAATCTGCTTATCTTAAAACTGCTGAAATTTCTAAATTTCCAAATTTCTACACTATTTGCATCCGGAAACTTTCGAAATAGCTATCGTTCGGCTATCAGCAGTCACCTCTCGATCGCAAAGGGTTAATATGGAACAACAAAAAAAGGCACGCGATCGTTCATCGGAAACTTGCTCTCGTCTGCAACCGTCCCCGATAAACCCAGCGCAGACTCACCGATCAGCTGCACATTCTACCGTGCCGATCCTCTTTTGTCCAACCGAGCGGCTGGCGCGCTCCGCTCCGCCCCGCGACCAGTCCAGATTCCCTTATCGCGATAGCACACAGCCAGCTTATCGGGCCACCAGCCACATCCGCCGGAAGTTCCGTCGAATATCCATCAAACTCTATGGCAACCGTATCGCTGGCCGATCTTGGACTACCACTTCGGAGGGACACTTTCGAGTGTCCCGAAACGAACCGAAACCAGCTGGCCTCCTCTGACGAGTCTCGTGTCCACTTATCCCGTGGGTTCCCGTGTGAATCCAGGTAAAGGGGACCAAGATGAACAGGGTGTGCTTGCCGGCAGGAAAACGGGACGCGTCGCACTTCCTGTTAACGATCTTCACCGGCGATTTTCGGGGCGACTTCGCGATTCACGGAGGAAACCCCAGCAAGGATCGGGGACACGACGCGGCTGTTATCGGCGAAGGGTTGATTCGCCACTCGGCCACTGGCCACTGGCGGGGCTTGCTGGTTCTGTAAACCACCCTGTCGGTCGCTGCCTCTAAGCCAATTTGCCTATCGACTAACTGATTAAGCCCTACTCTCTTTCATCGTGGTGGACGTGGACGTTCTACTGGACCTACCTAACTACCTACCTGGGGCACTGTGCGTTGTGTGCGTGTGTATGCTGGTGCTGGTGGATGTTCGTGTGTGTGTCGGGTTGAAGGTGGTTGTGTGAACGTGCTTCGAACACGAGATACGATTATAGGCTAGGGACACGACGGTAAGGCTGATCTGCGCGCGTTTTTCGTGACCCGCGCCACGAGAAACTTTACCCCTTCTCGCTCGGTTGGCTAAGGTAGAGGGTGCGGGTGAAGGGTTTTTCGAGGGTCGCCACGGTCTTTCGTTTGCTCAAAGTATGGAATTACGTAACGAGAGCCTAATGCCGCGGCGTGGTGTGGGTGATTTGCAGCGAGGAGCAACGGGGACGTGGTTGCTCTTCGTTTCCTGAAGCTATTAGGGGGACCGGAAAGTAATGTCGTTTTCTTACGTTAAATTCAAACACATAAATTTTTAACAAGCTTTTATTTCTAATCAATGATGTAATCACTCTCATTATCAACTACCTTCAGCAATCTAGGATGCAAATTTTCAATGCCGGATCGATAAAAATCAATTGACGTTTGAGAAAAATATTTAGAGATGGAATGACAGAAACGACATTACTTTCCGGTCTCCCTAATATTTAAGAGAATCTTGATTCTGGGTACGAGGAGGAATGGACACGCTAGACATTTCGTTGATATTATATGCTGTCGATTTAGTGATCACCTTTAAGTATGTGAACTGTGCGTTTTGGAACTTGTTGAACTTCTTGCTGGGACTGTACGCGGTATTGGTTTTAAACATTTTAAGGTATACGAGAAGTGGAATAGTATATAGTAGCTGATAGTTAAGTGGTTTCTTTCCCATATACTTTATTATTATTATTATTATTATATGTATAAAATACTATTATTTTAAATCAACTAAAAATGTAAATATAAAGTGACATACATATCTTCTTTATTTTTGAATTATTAAATTATTAAAAATACTTTTTTATTCGAGGGTGGGGCTGCAGCTTTGCTTAACTGTTATAACATGGAGTCAGAACTTAAAAGAGGTTGGATAGCACTGTAATAGAAGTATAGAGCAGAACTTTTCCTTTTATCTAGATATTCGTTATCTGAATATTGTAAGCAGGCATCCTGTTATACAAACAACTATCTGATAATAATTCCCTATTTTAAAAAATTACAAAATTTATTTAACCTAACCAATTATTCTTCTTAACAGCTACTCAAATAAACAAAGCTTTGGTGAACGAAAAGTTTAAGTACACTTTTATCTAAACATCGTTCTCTCCCCATTGCTTTATAATACAGTAGCAGACAAAAGTAAAACTAAAGAGTCAAAAAAATTAAAGTAACTAATTTATAAGGAATAAACAAAATTTGCATTCTTTGTTAATTAATTAAATAGTGTTCTACCATAATAACAATAAAAATGAATGCAGACCATAAAACTACAGTAGCGGGCAAAAGTTTAAGACCAAAGAGTCAAAGAAAATTAATTAATTAATTAATAAAAAATGGCACGATAAATAAAATTCATATTCTATCCTAATCATTAAATAGTGTTCTATCATAATGACGATAAAAATAAGTATATGATCAATATTTGCATACTATAAAACTATCTTTTGCACTGTCCTGCCGTCTTAAACTTTTCTCCGCTACTGTACATCACATTCAAAATAAACGGTTCATATCTACAGTAGGGGACGAAAGTTTAAGACCAAAGGGTCAAAGAAAACAAATTAAATAATTAATAAGAAATAGCACGATAAATGAATTTTGCATTCTGCGCTAATCAATAAATCAATGTTTTATCATAATAATAACAAAAATAAATGTGTCAACAATATTTACAAATCATATAACTATCTTTTGCATTGTCCTGTCGTCTTAAACTTTTCTCCGCTACTGTACGTTCCACATTGTTCTCTCGTCTTAAACTATGTTACATTGTAACAAAATTTATTTTATATACATAAAACTTCAGCCGTAATTCAAGGGTATATTTGGAGACAGCATCATTAAGGCTAAATAATACCCTTTTCAGCAAACGTACTTATTGCCATGCCAGTTTCGGGTTTTTCCCATTTTTTCTATGTTCCTTCGATTTGGCCTGGCTTCCTTAAAAATTTCAGGTAGTTTACGCGATTAAGGTTATCCTCGGTACGTTTTACTTTCGACCGATGAAACAAAATAGACCTGAAGTCGCTGGAAACATTTTCGACAGTCGACAATATCTCCCACCCCAAAAAGGGAACCAAACACCTCACTCCTGACACCTTTATACAAGCGCATAACATCCCTACAGCCAGAGAGATTTTGTAAAAACACATTAAACAGTAACGTTCAACCATGCTCGTGTAATAGAAATATATTCAGTTCCTTTTGTCTAAAAACATCTGTATTGTGCGCGTTGCAGCGTCGGCAGTGTTAGCGACGATTAAACAACGCGTATAACTAGAGTGCTAGAGTAGACTGTATCTAAATGGATGATTGCGACTTCGGACGTACTAGGCTTTATTTTTGGTGTAAACCGTTTCAAAGTTGTGACGAGAGTGTCTCTTCGAAGACACTTCATATTTTACAAAAACTCGGAGTGGGCGTACAATATTTGGCTATAGGTGAGGGAAAACGATCTACTAATTTCTTATTGGCTAGTTATGTTCGAGTGGAAGTGGTAAGATCTGTGACGTTGAAGGGTTTTCCCAAAAGACCATAGCGAGTAATAAGCCTAAGGAGTACCTTGACATGAATGGAAACTGCAAACAAAGACTCTAACGGCTAAAGTTGAGGGTTCTGACCCCAAATGTGACTGACCATAAACCAAGGAAAAAACGGGCTATAATGTAATGACTCCTTGGGTCCTATTTCTGCTACGACTAACGAACTATGGGTTGTAAAAACGGCAAAGGTTTTCTATAGAAACTAAAAAATATGTTAAGCTATTGTAATATTAAAAACTAGACTTATCCTCTTATTTTATGTGCTTTTCAAGACCTAACAACATCAATCATTTCTTGTACTGTACCTGCATCAACCTCAAATATTCGAGTGTCTAAGTTACCACTCGAAGTGCACAACGTTTAATTTTAAAAATTATCAAACTGTATGTGCGCCCTGTACAAATCCTATTTAGCTTTAAGAAAATGAGCGTCACCCATATTTGAGTGTATATATATATCATTGGGGGTATAATATATATCTGACAACTTTACTTTGTCACGTGCCAGAGTACGTTTACGATAACTGTTAGCGAGGGACCAAAGTAACCAATCGAAATTCAGCGGATTCGAGGCGAAGTATGTACAAACTATTCTCCGCTACTGTACACGGGGCAGCTCTGCCTTATTTACAGCTACGAAAAAGAAAATGCAAGAATGCGCTCGATGCTGGACGTTTTCCAGTAGGTGCTCGGATTCTTATTTGAGTGTAACCTAGATTCGCGATTTCCACGCCTCCCTCGGTAAACAAATTGACCGTGGCGTATACACAGTCGAACGCGTAAACCAATCGTTAAAGCCACTGATTAATGCATTCATCGTTATACCGGGTGGCTCGTAGCGAATGGAACGTTCGAGCTCTGCATCGTGCGCTCAAAGAGATTCTATTTAAAGGGGAGATGTTTAACAAACTATTCAAACTTCCATGTTTGCCTCCCCACCCCCCACTCCTTCCCCTCCCGGCTCCCTTTTCCATCCGCCATGGTCACTAATGGCAAAGAGAATGATCAGGCGCTCTATTTCCGGCGAAACGTGCTGCACTCCATCCAGCGATCGCCGAGAGGCGCTCGTTCCTGACCCTTTGATGCTCCAGCAAGACGCGTCGGTCGACTTTAACCCTTTGCAGTCGAAAGGTGATTCTTAGTCGTCTAATGATACTAACCTTAAAAATTTTCAAATTCAAAATGGGCACAGTGGCGCGTCGGGACAAAAGGCGGCAACATTTTCGAGCCCACCATAACATTACGCCGTGTGATTTAATTTCTGATTATAAAGGAGACACTGTACTTTTGTCCCAATTTGTATATCTGTGTGTGTGTGTGTGTGTGTGTGTGTGTGTGTGTTATCGTTACGCTTTATTGAGCAATTACAATAATGGCGGACGAGCCAATGGAAGGTAAATGGTAATTTATGTATTGGGTTGGCAACAAAGTGATTGCGGATTTTAAATAAGAATGAAAATTCAAAATTTTCACTTGAAAATATGACTTTATTAAATTAGGTGTTGTCTGTTTTTGGCGATGACCTTTTGCCATCTTTTAGACAGTGTCATAATCCCATGTTCATAAACCTTCTAATTTTTACCAGCAAAATGCTGAATTAAATGAGATTTTACATTATCAGCATCATTAAAAATTGTATCATTCAAGCAGTACTGAACGGAATAAAATAAATAAATAAAGCCTTTCTTTAAGTCTTCATTCCCACACTACTTCTTGTATGCTTGCAATGCGTTCCTGCCTTTTCAGAAATAATACAATAAAATATGTCTGAAATGGGCGTTTTCTTCTTCCACCCTTAAATTGGGATAAAAACGAAACTAAATAAATAATCGATAAAATTGTCTTACTAATTATTGATGGAAGTTCAAACAACAAGGAAACAATATAGTTTAGGTGCTTTGAACACGTTGGCAAAACGAAAGAATGTGCTAAAACTGTTAGATTTCGAGGTTTGGGGTTTTTAAATGTTTTATTCTTGCCAAACTTTGATTTACAAGATCTAACACGTAACGAAGTATAGAAACGAAAGCTACTGCGTCGCTGCTGGTGAAAATAAAGTCTGCCCTAAGTTTCTTATTGTCTATATATATACCTGGGAATCTAGGGTAGTGGGGTAGGAAAAGTACAACAGGGATAGAGAGAGGGTTCAGGAGTTGACGAATAGATATGGGATAGATGACTTGGATGGATGAGTAACGGTTCAGGGTTTAGGGCGGATGACTCGAAAGGATGAGTGGCGGTTCAGAAGTGTACGAAAGCTACTGCGTCGCTGCTGGTGAAAATAAAGTCTGTCCTAAGTTTCTTATTGTCTATATATATACCTGGGAATTTAGGGTAGTGGGGTAGGAAAAGTACAACAGGGATAAAGAGAGGGTTCAGGAGTTGACGAATAGATATGGGATAGATGACTTGGATGGATGAGTAACGGTTCAGGGTTTAGGACGGATGATTCGAAAGGATGAGTGGCGGTTCAGAAGTGTACGAAAGCTACTGCGTCGCTGCTGGTGAAAATAAAGTCTGTCCTAAGTTTCTTATTGTCTATATATATACCTGGGAATTTAGGGTAGTGGGGTAGGAAAAGTACAACAGGGATAAAGAGAGGGTTCAGGAGTTGACGAATAGATATGGGATAGATGACTTGGATGGATGAGTAACGGTTCAGGGTTTAGGACGGATGATTCGAAAGGATGAGTGGCGGTTCAGAAGTGTAACTATTTAACACGTTCACGCCGGCGCGGATATTTGCTGTCCGTTCTGTGGGGTGGCACGGCACCATTGTTCCGACTTTTTGGTCATGACAAGCTCCGATAAATCTGAAACAAGATTCTTGTAGGTTTCGACGCCCTGAATCCGAATCCGCAATCCGTTCCTCGCCCGAGTCCCCAGGTTTTGAGAAAATCAACTTTGAAAAAAAAGGCGATTTTTCAACTTTGATCGTGTATTACCGCGTTATTATTAAAAATAACCGATCTCTGTTTACGGCATTCGATAGCCTGAACCTTTTCGAATACAGCGGTATATAATAAGTTTGCAATCGGATGTTGCTTGGCACATTTGAAAGGTACAGCGTACGCGGCGAATAAAACAAAAAGGGTAATAACTTTTTGTGATACTTGTCCAAATAAGCCGACGCTTTGTTTCAGTTGTTTTAAAAAATTACATAAGTAGTATAAGTAGTTATATTTTGTTATTGATTAATTGTATGTTATGTATTTTGTGTTGAATGTTTGATTATAAGGTAGAAATGTATAATGTATAATGTTAAATCAATAAAATAGTATTTTGTACTACGTATTTTTCGATATACAAACGTGGCCCATTGGTGGCCCATGCCGGCGTGAACGTGTTAAAGGAGGTGGGACTGATTGTCTTAATTAAATAAGCGATATCTAACAAAACCATCTATGGACAAAATCCGCAATCATTTAGTTGCCAACCCAATAGAATATTAGATGGTGTTGGAATGTTGGATTATGCAGAAGAGTGATAAAAATAAATGTTTTTAGTGTAGGCAATTTACAGATCAGTAGGGCCTTTGTATAGGGGAGAAGCGGCAGAGAATAACGAATGCCGATTGCCATTGCTTTACTTTAGGCGACCGCGGATCAAACTTCGAGGTGTCGCCGTGTTATTTTTTTCGGGGCAACGTGTAACGCCGGAAAACTTCAGCAAACACCAAGATAACCGCCATGCGTCAGCCACCGAATCATGACTCCGTAACCATTTGCGACCCGAGATAATAGAACTCTGATCAACAGCCCACAACTATTTGTAATTACCGACAACTGAACCTTAACCGCCACCGTCATAACTATTTGCACAAAGAATCACCCATAGCACACTTTTGTACCCCCACCTTCAAAAACCGGCATTAATAAAAATCGTCTTCGCCATAGAAGGCGAGTCTACGTTTTGCTGCCTAACAGCCAACACCGTGTCAATTTATTTTCTTCATCCTCTTTCCCCGTAACAAGCGTTATCTTCCGGCGCCGCTTTAACCCTTTATAAGGCAGAAGGATTCGGAGTAATAAAATAACTTGCGCTTATATTTTTGGCATGTTTTTATTTATATAACAAAAATAAACTTAAAAGAAAAACTCTAATTATTTCGGAAGTTTTGGAAAAATAGGTAGTAAAAATATTCCCACTGCCCGTCAACAGAGTCACATGCAAGCTGAATTTGAGTTTGCTGAAGTTTTTGTTGGTGGTAAATATATCGCCTCTGCCTTAAAAAGGGTTAAACAACGCCTGCGTTGTAGGGATAAACAGTCCCGAAGAAAAGGGAGACGGCGATATCCTAGATGAAAACGCGTGGGGATATCGAAGGCGGGCATTTTTTCCGAAGGTCCTGATTGGTAAGGACAGGAACCGCCTATCAGGCTCGAGGCAAATAAATAGGGAGCCTCATAGTTCATTATTTAAAGCGTTTATAAAACGTCTCGCATAATTGAATTACCTGAAATTCGAATTTCCCTCCCATGTAGTATTACCCAAACAAAATTTCGAAAAATTTGTGAAATACTTTTCTATTCCTTTTTTTTGCAGAAGTCGAAAATGTTCTTCACTGTGTAGTGATTTAGAGAGAGAGAGAGAGAGAGAGAGAGAGAGATTTCAAAAGGACGAATGGGTAATTAGATTGTTTGTAATGGAGCGAATGATAGGCTGAGTGAGGAAAGAATGAGAGGGAATGAGTGAGAGAGCGAGAGAGAGCGCGTGAACCGGTGTGACAAAAGGCGAAGGTAGTCAGTAGAGTAAGGTAGTCAGTAGAGTAAGGTAGTCAGTAGAGTAAGATAGTCAGTAGAGCAAGAGACGCGAATGGCGAGCGAAGGCGTTGCGAGCGGACAAGTGTAATGTGATTAATAAAACTATTTAATA
>JAOPTO010002394.1:176918-217707 GCA_033822845.1 Tetrapedia diversipes | reverse complement strand
TGTTTTCAACGTGACTAATGATACATGTAATCAGAATATTTCTCACACTAGTTTACTATTACTTATCGAATTATACAATGATTTTCTGACCATGTTAAAAATTCTAGCTAAGAAATAACAAAGCGGAAAGAAATCCTTTTTATATCGGAGGTCCTTACCAATGGAGATTATAATCAATTTTATTAAATCGAATAACTATTATTTATGGAAATTAAAGCAATATTTACTACATAGTGTGAAATAAACGATATTATATAACAGTATAACGTAAATGACTTATTAAAATTGTGGACCAACAAATCGATTTTATTCTATATAATTTTGATAAAGAAAATATTTTATATGATAAATATGATTGAAATAATTGTGTTAATATATGTAATGATTTGAAAAAAATTTCACACTTATTAATACTATGGAATTTATTTTTGAAAATATTCAAATTATTTAACTTTATAAATAGTTATTATTACACATAGTTTTGAAATCAATTAATAATTAATTTTTGTGTATCTTATTTAAAAAATAATAGATCTGGAATTAAGAGTCAAATACTTTACACTGTATTATTTTATAATACTAGTCTATAGTTTTACTATTGTAATGGTTCTACTTTAAAAAAGAATATTTTTTCTGGCTATAATAGAACTATTACTTTAGATAAAATTATTACTTTTATATATAAATAAGGTATAAGCTTTTCATTAAAATATTATATGAATAGATATTGTGTGGAACCTAATATTTACTGTAAGGTTTAGGATGGAATTAATGGAGCATGTGAAAATTGCTTTGCTATTTTTGTTGCGTTTTATGACGCGACTGGATGGAAATACCGAGATGTGATGTTTATTTCCTAAGTGCACACTACGTGATTTTTAATGATAAATTTGTAATTTTTCATTATTTTAAGCTTGAATTATAATTACAGTTATTTTAATACGATTAGTTTATATTATATTGTTATTATTGCTTACAGTTATTTATACTAGTATATATTACAAGCATTAACTTTTACACATTTGAATCTTTAATAGAAAATAAAAATTTGTTTAAAGTTTATCTTAATTATTAATATTGGAAAGTATATCAAAACTATAATTAATTATATATAAATAGAAATAAAAGTTGGAGACTGTATTTACAAAAATGATTTAGTTATTTAATTCTTATTGTATTAAAATTATTTGTTTATTAAATAGTATGCATCAAACTCTACATGTTTTATTAAATATCATATACAAAAATTTATCACTTGTAAAAATGGAAATAATTAGAAAATCTTATTCAAACAAAACAGATATAAAAATATTTGTTGATCTGTTATGAAATATTTATTTATATGTATTAAAGTATCATTTAAGAATAATAAATTTTAATAAAATTTCATCCAAAAATATTGTATGAAAAACATAAATTCATTTAACTTTATTATTTAAATGCAGGGATATTATCAAAATTGGATACTAAAGCATCATTGTCAATTTCTTAATTTATCAACAATTTACCAGATAATAGCAATATGTTATGACAATGAAATACTGTTTGGAAATATTTTTTAGTTATACGGTTAATATCTGAAAACTAAATTATCAGAAAAAATTATGTATGCTTCACTTAATATGTGATGAAATTCATAATAACCTGTCATTGTGTCAGATATACATATATTTACTAGTCTACTCACATATACGCATGCTGCGATCTGCCCGTCCTACCAGTTAATTCTCTTCGAAAGTTAAACGTGGACTGCAAGAATAAGCGACCAAACAACTCTAAAACTGTGATAAAGAGTTTCAGGAGAGTCCTAGCTATAGAAAGGAGCCTACCAAGGATCAGCAACGAGTGAACAACCAATCACGATACGCGCAATCAATCGTCCATATTATTATACAGATCAACCAACATAAATTTTAAATCTGATTGGTTCTCAACTAACTATAAACATAAACAGAGTAATGAAACCGTCATCAGTATTATTTACAAAAATTTTACTTTTCCAATTTTTACGAAGGAAGTTTTATAAACCGTTAAAAAATAAATTATTATATAAAAGTATAAATAAATAAATTATTAAACTTATAATATTTTAAAATATTGTTAGTAGATAAGCATATCTTATAAAATCTTTATTATATTTACATGAATTACATGAATTCTTATTTATTGAATTGAATTGTTACAAAAAATTGTAAGTTAATTTATTTAGAAATTATCCACTTAATACCTTTTATGGAAGGTTAATATTCTTTTATTTACCCACTTAATACTTTTTTCCCCATAACGTTTAACGTATTATTTTTTATGTAATATTATATTTGTATTGTATGTTTCTATAATCTGTACAAAAAAGAAAAAAGAAAAATTTATCAATGAAAAGAAGAATTTTTATATTTTATTATCAAAATGATATTTTATTAACAACTAATACTGAAACATACGAAATATCTGTGTATAAATAAATTTAAGTAACTTGGTAAAAACAATATATCATAATATCATAATAATTTCAAATTATTTAATAAAATACATGTATATGTTTACAGTAGCTTTTCACATCTATATATATGTTATATGTTTTATGTACATATTTTATAATGCACATAATCGACTCAAGATCTGGAATAATTATTACATAGACGATGAATTTTTGTAGATTACTATTGGTATTAAGATTTTACACGTCAGAAATCTAGCAATAGCGATTGTGTTAATTGTGAGTACAGCACATACAATGATTTTACCATATTATGTTTTGATGGAGGTGCCTTGGGGAAGAACATTATCAGATATACAATAAAACAAAATCATCAGTGTAATGAAGAAAATAATAAAAAAACAACTCTGACCTTTTTGTTTTAAGATTTAATTTCTGATTGAATGTAGCACAGTCAGTGACAAAGTCACTTATGCATTGAGATTGAGACAGTTATGCATTTCACCCAAGCATGAACTATTCAAGCATGCGCAATGGTCTGTCTCCCCACTCGTACAGAATTCCAGTAGTAGGATAATCTTTTATAAGTAAAAGCTATACGTTCCACGGAAGTAGTAACATTGTTCACAAAAGGGGGCGCAACAGATTCCCTACACAAGGATATACATACATATATATGAAGCGTACGCAACAAAAGAAGGAAAATTTTCATTCGTGTAATATATCACTGTATGGTACATTTTAATTACTATCTGCTACATAACACAAAACATCAAATAAAATACTAAAAAAATATTTTTCAGACATCCTTTCAAGTAGAAATCAAAATATTAATGCTTCTTAAAAACAAAGAAACTTCTATAATATTTTGTAAAACTTTGAATTCCATTTATCCGAATTGACGAAGAAATAAAACAGTTCAAATAGCTGCCAGCTAATACCTATCATTTTCAGATTTTTGAAATGTATAATATAATTCTTTCATCAAAATTTTATCAAACTGTTACCATAATGATATGGCAACATCAAAACTTCTCTCATTACTAGATTTGTATCAACATTTAGACCAAAAACACAGATTTTGCAGTGTAGGCGAAACGAAAGAGCGATACAGATAGATATTGTGTTGTAGTTAAACCTTGTAAAGATTTGATGCCAAATTGTAATCAAATGGTTGTTGAGATAGTAATTACCACCAATACTTCTTTCTACTACAAGCATTTTATTAGTCGAAAAAAATAATATTTTATTTGAAGAATATCGAAAATATTGGGAGTTTATTTTGAAATTTGAATTTAGTTTTATTAAGATGGTTTAACTTTGTTGGACTGATTCTTTATTTATGAAAAAGTAACCTAACTAATGAAAACTTTGGCTAGTGAATGTTCTTACATACATGCAAACACTTATACTTCAGAAGAAAATAAATGTAATTTAAAAATATTATAATCTTTTTGTATTTTAACCTCATTTCTCTTCTCAATTTATTTTCATTATCAAGGAATACGTATTTAAAATACAAAATTAAAAATTTATAGTTAAAAAGTAAAATATAAAGTTTATGTTTTAAATTATCAAAATAAAACTATATTTTATTTGCCAAAAGTTTACTTTCTATTTAAAATATTTATTACTTAAAGAAGTATTCCAGATATTTTTCGTCTAAATTTTATTCACCTCTAATTCATCTCTAAATAAAAAAACTATGACGAAGAGCTTCCTAGATGCAAGCTTTCCAGCTCTGTATAACAATTGAATCTACGAGCACTAAATTATTCTGGAAATCAAATTATTCAAGAACACATCTCTACTAGCATTTTTAGATGTTTATGAATTCTATAGTTAGCACAGAAATATGTATGTATACTTCGTTCTGCAAGAACTGGCAGGAAATTTAAACAAACCCAATATGTATCTCTGTCCTTATTTCTCAAGTACGGATGTCCAGGGACGGCTCTATCCTACACATACGGATACGTACGATTATTTATCTTTCCTGCCAATTCTGGCTGAATAACGTATAGGTACAATATGACGTAAGTTACAATGTTACAGAGGATTCAGCGGTAACACCGACTTATGTCATCACAAGCAGGGCTGTACACAGTTCCATCGACTTGTTCCCATCTACAAAATATGTATGTACATGAAAAATAAACCACATTTTATTTTTGTAACTGTAATAATTTGAATACATATTTCTAGGCCTTCCAGTGTAGTTGATACTATAATCTAATCTTTGACTTTCTTCTCATAGCCTTATATGTATGTACATATTTCTTTCTTCTTTTTTGTAATTATGTACAATGGTTCCAAAAAAAATTCAGGCTCTATATTACAAAGAAATTCTGACAATTCTTCTGTCGATAGGTAATCTTTATCAGGAAATAAAATGACCTTCAAAATTGTAGTGACTCTTCATGCTTTGAATACTAATAAATAAATTTCTCTGCTATCTCTTTTATGACAAGGTGATAGAGTATTAAAAATAAAATATCTTTTATCTGAGAAATACAGACATTTCACCGCTTTAAAGTGATATTTTCGTAAGCAAAAAGTAAGCCATAAATATACTGCTGCACTCTATATACACGCAAAGTTTCAATAAAAACAAAAAATTTTAAAAGTTAAACAATTAAAAATTTCTTTGTATTTAATGAAACTGTGAATATGTAGGGTGTAATAGTACATTCATGGATTAATTTTGTTTTATCGAAATATCACTTTAAGCAGATGTAATAAACGTCCAAATTATTAGTGCTTTTTCTCATCTTTTTATCATAACTTTGTAATAGTGCGTAATAGAGGAAAACCTTTTAGGTAAAAAATGTTTAGCTTTTAGTGCTCTATCTTCTTGACATAAAAAAATTCCCAGAAATAATTATACTCAAAGCACAAAAGAGTATTGAACCTTCCGGGGTTGATTTCATCTTCTTAAAAAGACATTCGCTAGATAAAAAATTCGTTCCATGTGTGATCAATTGTGCTCTCTATAAGCAAATACTTTTTTGAGCTACTATATATAAATGCAGTACAGTTTAATAATAATTAGGTGGTGTTTTGAAAACAATTAAGAATTTAATACATAGGTGATCTTCATATAACGCTAGTGTTAGGTTTCAGAAAAATGTCGTGTTATAAAAATCGCGTTACACGAGGGGTTCATCTGTACAAATAATATCTGCTGAAACATACAAAAAGGAGAGTTACATTTCAAAAACAATTTTTCAAAGACAATATTTTATCTGCTTAATTAAGAAAAGATATTTGTAATAAAAAACATTTTTATAAATATTTATTCAAGTAAATAGTACGCGTTAAAATCTAAAACTGCAGACCGCATTATGTTAGGACAGGGTACAATTTATGAATCGTATTATATCGAAACCACGTTTTGGAAGTACCGCGTTGTACAAGAGTCACCTGTATTGTAAATAATATTGATCGAGTGTGATGTCGAAAAGATTAACAATATTATTGTCAATATTATTGTTAACATCATTGATCGTGTCCAACTTCCTTTAACATTAGATTTACGGACATTTCTTGTGTATCTATTTCTAATATACACAGATGTACTAAGAAATAGGTATACATCATGCAGAATCTGAAGTTATAGAGCTGAGAGGAAAATAGATTAGGGTATATTCGTATCATTCCATAAATAGAAGTCAACAAAAATTTTTTAGAATAATAGTAATTGTTTTTGCAAATTTTGCTTCTGAAGTCCGAAACCTGTCAAACTGACGGATCTCGTAAACCTAGTGTTAAATTTAGTGATTCGATTACGTATCTACGTATCTTAAGATTTTTGTCTGTTCACATCGTCTGACATTATATCACATTTATACATTTATAAAATATAGGCACTGACACTTCAGGATGGTTTGTATTGTAGAAAAAAACTGGTCTGCTTTTTCATAAAGCAAAGGGTAGAAAGTAATATTCGTAACATATAATATATATGTACCTATATTATAAAAAACGGATTAGAGATACTATAGAAAATTATCATTATTGTTTTCATAGCTGTCACGTGTCATGTGTTATTAAAATAAGCACTAAAAGCAGGAGGATGATAATGCAAAAAAATGATATTATGATTAGATTCCATAAAGATAGAAAATTTTTTCAAAAAGTTAATGAAATAATGGAGGACAGTTATACCAATGTACATATTCTAAATAAACATAAATAATTAAGAACAAACTAAATGCGGATCGTTTCAGAAGATCAGAAAGCAAATGAAAGAGATAAGATTTATTACACGAAAATATCAAACACGTCCTTACAATCGTAGTACAATCAGAAAGAGTTATTGGGAAGCAAGTTTATTCGAAAATGATATCTAATAAGTTTAAAAAAGTTGAATATTTTGTTAATTTGGATTACTGTGTATAAAAGAATCATGGGTACTAACACGATAATAAGAAAAAAAAAACTTGAATTGGTTAAGATGCACATAAATAAGTCACCAGATTATTGAAAAAAAGAAAGTGATTTTTTCAGTTAAGAAAGAATTCATTAATTAATTACAAAGCAGAATCAAAACGTCCCGTACGAATATACTCGACTTCAAACAAAAATACGTTTAAAAATGTGTCAATAGTTGCATTGATGCTCAAACGATCATAAGCTACTGTAGAAAAGGAAAGGTATCCATGCAATATTAATTTATTTATGTTTACAGTTTTTTAATAAACAAATCAAAATTAAAAAAAAGAAACTACTACAGTATAAATACTTTTCTCATGCCAGTTTCTGCATTCGTTAGAAATTCTCAAAAATATGAAAAATAAAATACCTTTCTACGTTTTGACGTATCTTATCATTAATATAATATTTTGCACAAAAATTTATTGTTATTGCAACTAGACAGGCGTAATATCGGATGAAGAAAAAACTTTAGTGTCAGGTTGCAGGTGCTTAGTGATAAAGTTGAAATGTTTCGATGGCTTTGAACCAGTTATTTATTTGGTCCTTAGAATAGATAAGTACAATACTGCTACACTATAGTATTAAGTTCTGAAACTCAGGAAAGAAATCTTTCTGCAAATACTAATTCTACAAAATATAATGGAGAAAAAATCGATCTGAAGAAACACTATAGTATTATTTCGTTATAAGTGTCCTGTTGGAGGACAAGTAATTGCAATAAAATCCTCTATTTTATGGGTCTTCCGTTGTTTGCCACATACAAGTGTCTAACTTACAGCCTATTGTACTTCCCGCAGTAATTACAAAAGCAGTGAAAAGGATAGAGAATATTTATAATGAAACAATACTGTATTCCTACTCGCGATCTTATTTCAAAACACTGTCTACGTGGACTTAATCATTTATGTATTAATCTAATCATAAACCGATCTCTGTAATTCACGAATGTAGCTGATACTTATCAAATTTAAATTATAATTTGTTAAATCATAATTCACATTTTTCACTTTGTAATATTGAGTTTTGAGTATTAAACGATATAAGCAAGTAATTAACCACACAATTTTCTATTCCGAATTGTATATTTTTACTGTTTGACCAAACACATTGCGTATATACAAAAAACTTTAACTAGCAGTTTAAAAAATGAAAAATATTGTAAATAATTTATAATTATATTTACCAACTTATTAACGTTGTATAAATTGAAAATTTTCGCAGATTGTTACTCTGTACCCTTCTTAAAGTACATTTATATTTCAACCTACACTATACGCACAGTCGAGACGAACCGGTCACTGGGTATTAGAAACTAACATTTCAATGAAGTGAATTTATAGCAGAATTGATCAACTGACGTTTGTAGTTTAAGGTGTAGATACACGAAGTTAGATACAAGTAAGCACTATATGAAATTACAAACGCTAAATCTAATAAATTCTACATAGAAATTATGAAAAGTATTTTTCCATTTTAAATTCTTTTATAGATTATGATAACAAAATGATTATATCTTATAAAATAATTCCGTCACTATCATAATGAAAATGTACAAGGATTTGATCAATTCTAGTGGTCAGTCATTCAATCAGTCATCAATCATTTACTGTTTACACTTATTTGCATTACGATTTGTACTATTTGTGAATAAAAAATTTCCTATAAAAGCATAGCGGTAAATTATCTAAGAAAATAAATTGCAAATGACTACCACGTAAATTATAGTTGTGAATTTCTGCTTAAATCGTATTTTCCGAGCACAACTAGTTAGAAACTGACGTAACTTCCAAGCAGCTACACCCATTTACTGGAAGGTACATTATTCACTGTCGATAAGATTATTTGTCGAAGCATACGTAAGCGCATTATCTATATGTCTGTACTTATGAAGAAAACCACATATAACATTTTTATTTTTAGAATATTGTCAATCAAACTTCTGAATATTAATTCTTCTTATTGGGTACGCATCGGAAAATGTTAATTTTTTTTCCACTCAAGAAGACTGTCAGTGATGAAGTAAAATCTAAAGGGACCTAAAATGTCATTAAGAAGAAAACAAAAGAAATGATTATTTTTCCTTCCTTTTTCTTTCGGTTTTTTTCCATTTCTTTTTCTTCATTTTTTTTCTGTTTAGCATATTAACTATTATAAAACACGAGTCACATAATACATATGTGAGCATCACCCATGTCTAATAATAGAGATCAAAAACCTCACTACTTGTAAGGGCACGCCGAATAACTGACTTCTGCTTAATGACCCCTTGCGATTGTCATCTGTTCATTTTTCATCGATTCTATGCTTGTATTGTCAAATCTCGATTCTCATTCTTTCGAAAAATTTCCATAGACTGTATACATAATTTTGAAGCTTGATCGCATTTTGGATGCTTGATCGTATTCAAAAAATGTTTTGAGAGCACTCGGGTACCCGCGAGCTCTCCATTGCCAACCTGTACCTAATGTATAGTATACCATTCTTGATAAAATAAAAACATGGAAGATAATTTTAGACACTTCTGCGTTCTTTCGTATAAAATAAATTACAAGATAAACAGATTAATAAAAATAGAAAAGAAAAGGTGATCACGAAAATAAAATGAATAATCGCTATATTGTACAAATGTTCTGCTTACGTTATCTTACTTAACACTTATGAATTAAACATTGGATTTCAGTCAAATTTCATAATTTTTTCTACATATACCATTCATTTTTGCTCATTTTTATTTAATAGAGATGTAAATCCCATGGTTTATAGCTAGATTCATGAGTAAACACAAACTTTGAAATTATGACATGCGATGTATTTTCCTCACAACCCCAGATTCATTCCGTTAATATAACAGGCAGAGTGTATAAAATACTAAATGTAAAAGCGGTTGTTGTTAGCACTAAATATAAAGTTACTAAACTACAAAAAAGGTGAATGTTTTTACACCAAACAATGATGATAAAAAATGAACACGGGAAACGCATTTATCAGAACATTTCCAAAATTGGAGAGAATAACTGGAGATATTAGGGAAAGGACATGACCTCAATACTCGTAGAATGCTGTTAGGTACGTAGGATATCAACATAATATGCAAACATCAATCGCAACAAAAATACTTTTAAATTTGTTTGTATATACGATGTTACAGAAAATTTTTCATTTTACACATTTCACCTTTTTTGTAACAAACTTAAAAACATTTTTACAATTTCCGTTAGAATTTTCGGTAATTGAAATTCAATGATTAGTACGCAAGAATATATACAAACATTAATATGAATATGAATATAAAAAATATATATAAAAGCATCGAAAGTTATAAAAAAAATTAAACGTCATATCCAGAAAGTGTGTGTACTATAGGATGATTTTATCGCTGTCGATTACGCGTAGCTACGGCACTGTCATACCGGAGTAAGCAAGCAATGGCCGCTTGGCGACAAAACGTCGCACACGCGTCGCTGATTTATATTTTCTCGACCAATTGGAATCGAAAATTACTTCATTTTGTGTAGATGGTTTCTTCAATAGAAATGTCTACGGGGCCCAACCCTGTATTGTAAGTTCGTATTGGTTAAAGAGGTTTTTCTAAAAATGCAAAAATAGTATGCAGAAAATACGTATATCGACCCAGTTTTAAACTTTAACAGTCATTTATAATGGTTTATAATCACCCACAATTCAAGTTGTATGTACTATTTTATTCGAAAAAGTCTCTTCTATTGTTTCAGACCAAGTAGAACTTTCTAACATTTATAATTTTCACATAATACTTCATTTTTCTCCAGAATCAACCGTTTATACAAATTCACATGTTTCTCGAAAACTGAGGGTGATGGAACAATTCTACTTCCGGATTCGGTTTTAGGACGAGGAACTCTACTAGAAATACCTAGTGGATATTATGAAACAAAAACAAGTTTTTATTTGTTGGACAGTGTTATTTATGCAATTACCCAGTATAGTTTATTACTAATTACTATTATTTTAATTACGAGTTTGTTATTAAAGCTATAAAGCTTCTAATGTTTAAGTTTAAAAATACTTTGTATCGATTCTTTGATTTCGATTGCTTGGGAAAATCGATTATCATTCAAGAATCGATTCTTTAAAAAGTATCGAACATCCCTAACGCAAACCTGTATCTCCGTCACTTAACGCATTCCTGTGTAGCAAAAACACCAGTGAATTGAGCAGGGTGCAGCATGACACAAAAAACTATAACATGGTGCATCAAGATCTTTTTGAGCTAAAGTATCTACACACACCACTCGTGGCAAAAATGCAATCTGATACAGCAAAGCACCGAAAAAGTGCTTAATTTCTAAATAGCACAACAACAAAAGAATACACTATCACTTAATTTCTAAATAATACAACAACAAAACAACGCACTATTTTGTATAACTGGACACCAATAAATACTAATGATCGCCAATCGCCGTACGAATGAATTCAACTGTATCGGTACGCTATGTGAACTGTGCAGACACGAAAAAGACCCAGTCGAAATAAAGGAGCGTCATAGCCTGCGTATCCACGATGCCACGCGACCTCCCCCCACCCCCTGTATTCGATCAACCGCTCCCACGCGTCATCAGCTGATCAATTTCCAAGTCTTTGTTCAGAGAGATTTTCATTCATGTTTTTTAATAGTTAATATTTATATTCAGTTATTTCATGCGTTTTGAAAATCAATGCTTTTTGTATTTGTGGGAACACTAGCTAGTCTTCTTTTCGGCAATTGTTAAATTTATGGAAAAGAGGTAAAAGTGTTATTGTTTCTTATAACCAATACACAAATGTACATCAGCTTTTTATATTTGGAATGTTTTTTAAGAAATGAAAGTAACCTTCAAATTTTTTAATGGAACGTTATATATTAGGTTGTGCGGAAAGTAATTTCGTTTTTTTTAATGAAAATGAGAGACGACTTTCTTATAGTGAATAAATATTTTATTGAATTATATATTGTCCATTTTTGTCCAATCTCTTTTTCCATCTTTGTGGCAGTAGCATGATTCAATGCTCGTAAAATTTTTGTTCTTTGCTGGCAAAAAACTGATCTAGGTGATTTTTGACCTCCTCACTTGAAGTAAAGGTTTTATCGTCTAAAAAGTTTTGTAGAGACCGGAACAAGTAATAATCAGAAGGTACCAGATCCAGAGAATATGGTGGGTGTGGCAATACATCCCATCCAAGCTATAAAAGCTTTTGCCGAGTTAATAAACTTGTATGAGGTCTCGCATTATCTTGATGGAACACTACACCTTTTCTATTGATAAATTTTGGCCTTTTCTATTTAAGTGAATCATTCAATTTGTTCAGCTGATAACAGTACACTTTAGAATTGATCGCTGTAGATCCCGAGCCCGATAGAAGCTCAAAAAAAAAGATTCCCTTGAAATCCCACCAAACAGACAGCATCACTTTCTTTTGATAAATATCAGCTTTCGAAGTGCTTTGAGCCGGTTTATCTTTTTTAGTCCATGGTCTCTTGCGTTTGACATTGTTGTAGGAAACCCATTTCTCGTCCCCAGTGATGATGCGCTTCAAAAATGGATCATTTTCTTGACGTTCGAGAAGCAAATCACAAATGTCAATGCGGTGGCACAAATTTCTTTCCGTAAGAATATGAGGAACCCATATGTCGAGCTTTGAGATTAAACCTAGGTGTTTCAAATGATCATGAACGGTCGAATTCGATAAATTTAATCCCTCAGTGGTCTCACGAGTTGTTATTCGCCGATTTGCATCAATTAATGCCTTTATTGCGTCTTCGTCAGCTTCAACTGGCCTTCCAGAACGTGATGCACCTTCAACATCAAAATTGCCGGATCGAAATTTTGCAAACCAGTTTTGGCACTGGCGTTCTGTCAATCCATCTTCTCCATACACATCGGATAATTTTTTCCTTGCTTGTACAGCATTTTTACCTTTTCGATAGTAAAAAAGTAAAATATGCTGAAAATGTTGCTTTTTACTTTCCATATTTGATAGGGCACCAACTAAAAACTACTGGGTAGAATCAACTGAAATTTTTTACAAGCAAGCCTTGCTATATATGTTGTCAAAACATATAATGACTATGCGGCTTAACACTATTCCTACCGACACTTCACGTATACCTATTCCTACCGCGACATTTCCACGTAGGACAGACTACAAACTTTGCTCAGAAAATAAACAATGCAAAAATAAGTAAACATTGAAAAATGTATTATACGTATATTTGAGAAAAAGTCTAAAGTTTAAAGGCGATTCAATTATGTTGTGTATATGAAATTCTAATCGAAATTTTAAAAACGGTCATTTGACCGGTCGAGGTAGGAATAGTGTTAAGTGTAAAGTTGGCTATGAAAAAGTACAATTGAGCCCTGTGTTAGGAAAAAACGAAATTACTTTCCTAACAACACAATATTTTTTTGTATAGTATGAAAACATTTATCGACGAGTGACCAAACACGTTGTATATTGTGACCAACGGCAAAAATGAAAGATATTTTGAATATTTTCTACCAATGTATTTACCGGTGTTTTAACTGATATGACTACAATTACATGCTCGATACGACTTCCTGCTTCAATACATTTTTCAGCCTCGTGTACATTTTTAGTAACTTCTACTAATGTTGAACGGGACACGGAGTCGCAAGCTGCTCTTATTTTTCCTTTCAGATCATTTAGATTTAGATTCCACATTTTCTGGATGGTGTGTCGTAAATAATGTTCCGATGGTACCCCTATAAGAGACATCTAAAGCAGATCAGTCGAGCGATTCGCAGATTGTTTTATGGGTCTCTATGTCTCAATCCATTTATTTCCGAACTTAGTGTTTAGATAATTTTTTAGTGCTAATTTCTTAGTAGAGCTTCATTCTGCTGAAAATACATGACTTAACAATAAAAGTGGCAGTTCCTCCAAATAATCTTCGAATTGCGTATTCAAAAATATGTTTGGGATCCATATCCTGGTCAATATTAACAAAGGTCACTAAGAATGTAGTACGCGGAACTAAAAAATGTATCGAAACAGAAAGTCATATCAGTTAGACACAGTAATTTTCAAAGGAAAATTACTCGTTTCGATAACACAAACATCAAATACAATGTATATCTAAATCCTACAAAATGTACCAAATTCTCACGTGACAAATTGTACACCTGAAGACTCATTAATAAAAAAAAAAATATCAGTTAGAGATATCGATGAATACAATAATAGAAAACATTCAAAATATCTCTTTAATTTCTGATCTTGTATGATCTTAAAGTCTATAGTATACCTCATCGTTGAATTCGTCTCGATACATGCTTTTATATAATACAAAAAGATTAGTAACATACCATTTAAAAATTTGAATGTCATCTTCGTTTCTCGAAAATCATTACAAATATAAAAAGCTGATTTACACTATTGTATTGGTTACAAAAAAAACGACAAAACTTTTCTCTCTTTCCTTTTTCGATAAATTTAACATTGTATCTATTATTCCACCTAATAAATAAAAGATAATATTTCTAGATTTATCATTTACTTAGTTACTTTATTTTATAAGCATAGCATTAAGTATGGATTGCAAGATGAAAAGAATTGTTATGCCTTCTCGAAATAGTCACGATCGATAGCTATACCGTGAAAAGGTTTATTCTTGTCACAACATTTCCCATTATTTGGATTTTTCTGACAAAGTTCACAACCACACACTGGTTCACG
Organism: Tetrapedia diversipes; assembly: GCA_033822845.1. NCBI lineage: Eukaryota > Metazoa > Arthropoda > Insecta > Hymenoptera > Apidae > Tetrapedia > Tetrapedia diversipes. Next base: position 203,117 of record JAOPTO010002394.1, on the reverse strand, counting down.
TGGTTTCTGAGGGCCGCGTCTAGGTGGACAAGGTGGGGGCTTTGGTTTTGTTTCACAACAGCACGGTCTACAAGGATCCTACAAATAGTTTTTATAAACAGTACAGTACTTGCACTGTTGCTATGCTGGCAGCAAATAGTATACCAAATCTTGTACCAAGGTTTGAACCAAAAACACCAACTCTTTCAGCATAAGTATTCCGAAATTGATTACGAAACCGTAGTAAGATTGACAATCGTAATAAGACTTAGTCTGTTTCGGCATTAATTTGTATCAAAATTTAGCATAAAGATCAAGACGAAGTTGGATTACAAATAGACACGACTTTGGTACCAGATTTTTCAAGATTTGATGCCACACTGCCATTAAATGTTTACTGAGAGACATACCGTATGGCATTAATTTGGTAAAATTCTTGTAAAAGAAAAATGTACTGTTAAAAATTTGTATGTAAAAAATTTGAAAATGACAGATATGGCATTGCAGGGTAGTAAAACATCCCCTTCTGTATATTTAAATTATTAAAGATATTGTAAAAATAATGAATCAATTTAGATACTATAAAAGAAATCGTTCGTATATAAAATTATTGAATTACCTGCATTTTAATGACACAACAAGCCTTTACAGTAGGGCAGATTTCACTAGGAGCTACATATGGTGATTTTTTTGCAGTTGAAGAATCTACTTCAATTTTATGTTCTTTATCTCTTAAACCTTCTTTATCTCTTTTACCTTCTTCATCTCTTTTATCTTCTTCATCTCTTTTACCTTCTTTATCTCCTTTACCTTCTTTATCTCCTTTACCTTCATTATCTCCTTTACCTTCTTTATCATCTTTACCTTCCGAAGATTTTACTTTACTTTCATTATCTCTTTCACGGCGTTGATCGCCTTTTTTCTTCTTCGGAGGACACGCTGACTTAATTTGTCCAGAAGTCCAACTGACACCAGAATTTACTACTTGTATGACAAATCGTATAAGAAACGATTATAGATAATCTGTCTTCCATTATAAGAGTAAAAATTACTTACCACAATCAAAAATTTTATTCCAAACGCTTTTGCACGAATTTTCATCAGTCATAATTTGAGGCAAGTTAGAAATTTTTTAAGAACTTTTATAATTTTTAAATTTTCGTGATTAATTTTAACGATTAATTTTTGAATAATGGCGATAAAAATTAGAAATTGACTTCATGATTGATGGGGTTGTTATTTATAAAGGTTATGCATAATCTACTCGATGTTCTTTTTTCAACATTATGATATTGTGTTTTAAAATATGTCAGCTTTTTAATTTTTTTTACATCATTTCGTAAATTTTTGGAAAATTAAATATAATAAAAAATTTTAAATATACATTATGTATTATTCAACATTGTACTTTTAATACCGTGAAGTACAAAGATGTTCAACTATTTGATAAATGAAAAACTATGTTGCTACTGTTTACTACTACATAAGCAATTTAGAAGCATCCAATTTAATTAATTAAGATAGTTATAATCATATGTAACTATCTCTATTAGCCACATGTATCTGTCGATACCAAATTTTTCTTTTCAGCAACATGTTATAAAATTGGTTTATCAATGGCTTGTATCTGCGTTTAGCCCAAAAACATATTAAGCCTAATAACATAAGTGACAATAGGTTACAAGATTATAGTAAATTTTATCAAAAACAAGATTCAGCGTCTTTTTTTTGTCAATTTATGCCAAAGTTTGGTAACAGATCAGGTATCCGAAAATTTGTTGAGATTTGGTGCAAGTTGGATATCGTACTGTAGAGTAGGTTCATTCTAAAGACGAACCGTTATCGTTGGTTTAATTTACCTATATACATCTCTGAAGACGGCTTTGAAGATAATTTCAATTCTTTATTTTTACTCTAGATGGCACTTACAGTGTTATTCCATGGCGAATGATATCAGCAGGCATGCCAGATTGCAGAACTTTGATCCAGTCAACATAACTGGGTAAGGATGGCGTGTGCATGCGAAATGAACAAACTCCATGTTACACAGTATATGCTGTATCCGACGCCATTATTTGTGTTCGAAAGTTCGGAGAGTGAAAATATCGCTTTAGTCGCACAATGTTCACATCGTGTAACACGAACTGTGAATGCGATAGTTTCGTATCCGCACCTGTGATGCCAGACTGAAGACGGGAGTTCTCGAGCACACCCCCTTCCAATACGCATGCTACCGCAGGAGATGCGTGTAAGTACATGAATTCAGCGTTTCGGACAACTTCGGGAAATCGAGAGAGAAAATAAATGAAACACTTTCTCTCTCGCCCTTGAAGTGCTGAAATCCAATGTGGTTGGATTCTTACCAGGGTACATTTTCCATGCAGCGACGTATATGTACGCATAAGTTCCCATGCGGAGACAATGAGTAAAATCGATGAAGTACATTGTATTCAACCTAACACACACCTATTTATTTGTAAATTACTTTACCGAATAAATGTGCATCCCTCTTGCATCCTTAAATTAACGGCTTTTATCATTTATTTGTACTCTTCGATTCTTCGATATTAACTGTGGTTGAGTCAATGAAAAAAAAGTGCAGAAAGCTGCCCAGTCCTTTTATATATAATTTTCGTATTTCTCTTTGTTCATCATAATTTCTTGAATTTTAATTCTTTATGAAATAATTTATTGCATTAACAATTAGCCTTCATTGTTTAATTATTTTGTAATTAGTAAATATAGTCAACCTCTGGCGCAAAATAAAATTACTTTTAGTTCCATGGTACATATTTAATGAATTAAAATTAAATTGTGTAAAATTTTTAATAATTTTGTACACTTAGATAATATTTGTTTTGGTTTAAGTAGGAAGCTTTAATATTTTATTAAAATTTTTATAACAAATCTGAATAATATTATGTAAAATGTGTTCTTTTAACGATTAATCAATTTTTCGGATGGTAAATCGATGATGTCTTTTAAAAACAAATAATTTACTGAATTTTACAATTGTTTGTACAATAAATTTTTACAGTTCCCATTGTCCGGTATTATTTAATTATTTTTAATTTTGTAAATGTAAAAGATTTTTAACACTGAACAGTGGCATTTCTAAATTTCCTTGTATTCAATATATTGCAATTAAACTATTTGAAGTTTTGATAGTTTTTAAACTGTCGAACCTAAATACTACAGTTCATGTAATATCTTTAATATTTTGTTAGTAAATAAGAATAATATCCTGTAAAAGTTTATTGATTAAAGGATATTTACTTTTAATATTTGAATAATGATGATTGGTTATTTGTTGTTTAATCTAAAACGTTATACACCTCTGCTTCTATTACGATTATAATTTTAGTAAAATCGTGAGAAACTTAAGATTGGAAAAATAAATTTCTATTAACAAAACAATTCTAATCAGTAAAAGAAAATGTGTCTCAACTTTTACCAGTTCTATTCATAATTTATAATTCCGCGCAAAGTAATGAACAATTTCGGTTCTACACAATCCTTCTGCATTGGAAATTCACGATTACATTCATTTGTTATTTTAAATGTAAAAAGTTACTGAACCTGTAAAATTCGTTACCAAGTGAAAAGCAAATAGAACTATAAAACTAAATTTCGCAGGATTATTTATGAACACTCTTCCAGATAGGAAAAATATAAATAATTTGTAGGAAATGAATATAATATTCCATACGCGTTACCGTTCAATTAATTTTTATTAATCGTTATTTTACATTAGGGACGATACCGTACCTTTACTTATTTCTAATCCGCGTTGAGTCGTTCTGCGCAGCCGCGGCCGGCTGCTGGTCCATGACGTCGGTTGAGGTGACTCTTTCCAGCGTGAGACGTCATCGCGACGGACGTTTCATAGGTCAAACGAAACGCGTTTCGCATAACCGCCAACGATAAACGCGTTTTTACGGGTTATAGCTTCGTGATTTCGCGTAATTTAACCCGTTCGCCACTATTAACAGTCGGGAGTGTTAGATTTTTATTTTTATTTGTTTTTATATCACCGATTCGATACAAATTCAATTCGACTACGGTATTTCGCGATCAGGAGTGTTAGACTTTTATCTTTTTTTTTTTTATTTACGAATGGTGGTTCCTGGATATAGAACTGCATCCTGGATACTACTGATGCTACTGATGATCTACCCGGTGCAGGCTATGGAGACCATAGAAGACGCGTGATGCTAATCGCTATACGGTGAGTCACATATTTCATTGTTCTTTCGGTTCCCAATCATGTTGTAGGAAGAATGGTCCGAAACGACACGGGAATTAGTTGTGTTTTTGGTTATCATTGCGAGCACAGTGACCACGAGTATTTTATTACTCGTGTGCATTGATATATTATTTGTCAGGGCTTTCTTGTGTCTCGCGTTTGCATAAATTTATTACATCCATTTCTGTTTCATATGATTCAATAATTTTACACAGTTTCATTGTATTCGGTATTATTATTTGCATTAGAATTTCATATTATCTTATAATAAAGCTTCGATCGGTTTCGCGCAAAAACTTTCGAAGGACGTTAGGGCTTACTTACGTAAAGTAAACAAGAAAACATTTCGCGACGAGCTGGTAGGTGGCATCGAAGTAACAGCTGTTGAACGCATGTTCATTGTTTTCAATCATTAGACCCGTCACTTCGATAACGCTACCACTCTAGAGTTTTTTTAACATGTTGATTTAGAGCGTGCAAAAATATTTCATCTAGTGAATAGAATGCAGTCTACTCTATATTAAAATGTTATAATAAAGTATAAGCGTCATATATGAATTAGTTAATATTTATTTATTAATATCTTAATTATATTAATATGTAAGTACATTATAATATAATAGTTAATCCGATTCGATGAAATTTTGAAGTGGCATGTAAGAATAGTGTCCTACTAATATTGAAAATATTAAAGTCCGATTTCAAAATATTCTCTTTTCCAAATTTTACCTAGCTCTGAATATTTGCCCTTTCCCTTTCTATTTCTCCATCCTAATAATAAAATAATATAGGAAAGGTTATAAATGAAAAAAAGAAAAGAAAGAAAAGTGAATAAAATGATAAATATATATGTATTTGATAAAACTAAAACGACACAAACAAACACAAAATAACAAACTACGCTTATGCTTCGCAAACTACGCCTATGCTTCGTAAACTACACAGTTCTTCTCTCTACGCTGGCTACTTAGCTTCTTCCACGCTCTTTCTACGTTCACAATCAAAACCTTTCGTCCAATACCTTCTGCCTTCACCGTCTAATACTTTCTGCCCCACGCTCGCATTTTCCCCGTCATATATTCTTCCAAACACTCGTTTCCTTTCATTCTAATTGTCAACCTTTCTCACTCTACGCATTCGGTCACGACTACCCAGAATTTCTCAAGTTCTCATCTTTCACGCCTTAGAAACATTCGAGCCCAAACATTCTGCGTTCACACGACAATCGCCCAACTCAAGTACTCTTCCGACTTTTCCAGCCTCGAATCCGCTCGATCGCATTCCTACAATAAATAAAATGAGTGAAATAAATAAAGTGAATAAAACAAATACCCTTTCTTGTGTTTAATTATTCTTTCCTCTGAAAAGTCTTAGATCGTTAGCTATGTTACTAATTACATTTTTAGCTGGGATTCATAGCACACATGAAGACGCAAGGCTAGTCATATTTTTGTGTTCAATTATTATGTGTAGTACTGGCCGTTTTAGCATCCATTCTTATACATATCAATTTTTTAAACTCGGTATTTCAATTTCGTCGTTCGGCGTCGAATTGCAATATTTTCTTCGTGCATATTCGTTATTCCTCGGTGTCAAACTTCGGATGCTTGGAGCGGCGGTTGCTACATGTAATAGGGGAGCAAATTATTCATGATACAAACTCCACTTTAAATTCAAAATATTGTTTTTTGTCAGCTCAAAATTAAGTAAATGTTTGAATCTTCAACTGAAATACATATCTTTTATACAAATTTACAAGTAAGCAGTTCAGGAGATTTAATTTAGTTCGAAAGTTTTCATTCAGTTATTATACTCTTGAATTTAGGAATATCTATAAATTTAAAATTCATTAATCAGTGCTCCTTTGGATTCTTTATTTATTCTGTTATGCTTTCGAAGTTGTTTAATCCGGAAGGTTTTTTTTTTAACGCACGTAGGGAATAGTCGATGGGTTTCGTGGTCGTAACGTTGGGGGTACGCGGTTAAGGGAACAAAGGGTTGGATTCAAACCCTCCGTTCACGCGGAGTTTGGTTTAGTAAAGTAGTAGTCTGCTGGTACCATTAAATTTGGTAGTTTTTGCGCGGCAGTCAACGTGGCCGTTACGTGTATACACATCTCAGGGTCCTCCGTTCACGCGGAGCTTGTTTTGTTGAAAGGTTACAGCCACGTTGAATTGGGGTGCTTTTTTATTTGCTAGCGGATTACGGGTGCGAGTGCGGGGGTATACGGTGAATGGGGGAGGGGGGTGGGAGCAAACCCTCCATTTATGTACGGACATCTGCCTTGTGGTAGTTCAGGGGTGTTTTGGCGGGTGGGTATCGTGAAGGGTAGGGGGTTGGGTCGCGTCGCGGGGTTAGGAGAAAGGTGGCGAAGTAGCACAAGGATCTGACTCCATCGGTCTCATGGGGCCCTCCGGCTAACAACGGAGCTTATGTGTACCTATGTACGAACATCTGCCTTGCGGTACTTCAGGGGTATATTTGGGGGGGGGAATTGTAATTAGGGGGAACAGGTTAGGAGAACTAGTGCATGAATCTGGCTTCGTCGGTCTCATGGGGCCCTCCGGCTAACATCGGAGCTTACGTTGCCTGTGTACGAACATCTGCCCTGTGGTAGTTCAGTTTTCCGTGAGGGTGGATTAGATGGCGGGGGTTGGAGGGTCGCGAGTTGTGGGGTATAGATTAGCGTTAAGGGTTTTGTAGTACGCGATAAGGGTTAAGGGAAAAGGGTGAGAAGTACAAATAGTATTCGCGTGTAGTTTATGGAGCCAAACGTTTATTAGTTTTTGTAAAACAAACTTTGGTAAATTTATACCAAGTTAATCATAATACGAGATATTTATGGCATTGTACGGCTACTCGGAAATCTTTTGCTCTTAGTTTTTCGTTGCGTATTCCAAAGTGCCGTAAGTAGCAACTCGCGAACTCGTTAGTTTTACTGTTAGGTTTTTTAAAGCGCCGTCATATTATTGTATCGTATTTTGTCGTTTTATATTTTGCTGTGTTTCATGTTATTGTTTTTTATTTCATTTTATTTTATTGTTGATCTAATCACATCGAGTGTTTTTATTTTCATTTGGTTAATTCTGAATATTTTGTCAGATGGGATCCCATCAATTAATATTTACGCACTTGTTTTCTCTTCTGTTCTAGATAGACTCTAGAAGCCTGGAATACATTTTAACTTTCCCTACAATCTTTCCTAATTTTGTAAATTGTTATATTGTTAACAAGGATCTTTAACAAGGAAAATCTCAGGATAAATCCTCTCATAATGTGTTGAAATTTGGTAGGCTTATAGGTGTATGTGTACAGTAATTGTAATGAGAGTTATAGCCGTAGAAGAGCAACTAGTCACAAAAAAATGAATGCAAAAGTTGTGGAACCCACTTATTTGGGTATATTTAAGTAATAAAAACTCGTAATAGTTTTTCTCTGGTTCAAATCTCGTTACACTTTTTTCATACATATTTTTTAGCTAACCATAAGTTAACATATGTAATATAATTTATTACAGTTTAACATATATATAATAATTGTTAATCAAAAAAGAATTTATGACAAGTGTCATGATTTGAATCAGAGACAAAGTATTTCGTGTTTTTATTATTTAAATACTCCCGAATAAGCAGTTTTCTCAAATTTTACACTCATTTTTCTTGAGAATGATTGCCTATCTGCAGTTATAATTCCGAGTGCAATTATTGTGCGCTACAAGCCTACCAAATCGAAGAGGATAAGCCCTGAGATTCTCCTTGTAAGCGTAGTCACCTCCTCGTGGTGAGACCCGGTAATTAGTATCGTTTTCAAAAGTATAAATCTTAGAAAACGATATTAAGCTAAAAACTACGCAAGAAATTTATGATTCAATTAATTTTGAATAAAACTGCTGATCTACAATTTGTTGGACATTTTATAATTTTAAAATAAAGATAAGGTAAGTATAACGCGGTTGTATAGTCCTGTTATTCATCGTATAGAGAACATTAAGTTGTGTTATCGTGTTATCCAATAAACTGTTTGATTGAAATATGCAAACACGGTTAATGATTAAAAATTTTGTTTCGATCGTTGAGCGAATGACTGATTGATGATTAGGCATTGAAATTTGCGTTGCAGTATGTTATAATCTCGCGTACATACTTTTATATATATATTGCATATCAGTTTAAAGATAATTTTTTGATAACTGATAATTTATTAATCAAAATAATGCTCCAATGGAGTAATTTAGTTTTTTTAAAGTTTGCACAGTGACATTTTGAAACTCGTAGTAATAGTTGTAATTATAGGTTTTCGATTTATGAATTTTAGCACACATTTGAACGGTTAATCTTGAATATAAAAATAAATATTGTTACAGAACTCGTCTGTACCTGGAAATGAACCACGGGACAACTCCCAGCATCGGAAATCTCCAGAAGAAATTACACACATATTACAAAATCAGAGTATTTATTGTATAATTATTTTATACAATGTATTTTACAAAAATCATAATAAATTAGATTGATTTAACAGTATTACAATGCTTTATCATTTATTTCCTTTCCTATCTTATCTATGATAATAATAAACAATATCCCGCAATAATTAAAAATAAGATTTGGAAAAACTAGTGAAAAACGCGAAAAAATAAAACAAGTAACGAGTAGTTATAATATGGCTGTATTATAGTATATGTGTTATAATATGAAGTATATATGTATAATATATGTATTATAATATAAAGAACACGTTTATGTAAATGTATATATTTAGTCATAATGTGCTCAACTAATTTGGGTATAACGTTTCCATAGTGTGTACATCACCCATAACAAAAATCCATCGAATAACGGTTGTAGCAGTATATGGATATTATAATAATAAATCCTACATATATGCATTATTCCATTTAAGAACCACGGCATGTCGATCATCTCCATCCCCATCATGTCTCTATACATGTCCTCCTTTAGGGAGGGGGTTGTTCGATTTTCGATTACCTCACCTAGACATAATGATAGACAAGTAGTGACAAAGAATATGAAAAAGGTGATATATAAACAGGTAAAAGAAATAGAACACAAGGCATATCATAGAACGCTCACTTCACTCTCTCGCGATGGGAGATTTAACAGATTTGTAAACATCATTGAGATTAGTCTGCATTAGGAGGAGCACGAGCAGAGACTATACCTTTAATAGTTAATCGCGGTGCGATGCGTGGGGCATCAAGTTTCAAATCCCCTTGGATTTCGGCAGGGTTATATGCAGGTACCGGCTGATCCGATTCATCTAGAACCTCAATGCAACACTCTTGGTGACCATTGCAGACATCTCGGGGTAGAGATCTCTCCGGTCTCAGAATATCGATGGTATTCGTTGGGATTAGTGCGAGGGGGACTTGAACTTGTGTTGCATGTAATCTCCCCATTATGAGCTTGAAAGCACACACCCATTGTGAGAAATGGTTTTCAAAATCCTGAAAAATCTGTTCCTGAGACAGCATTCTGGTATTAAGCGGGAAATTTAAAGCTTGTCTAGGCCATCCAATATACGCGTATCTCTCAATGTTCCCTGCCTCCTCCTGCTGGGAACCCTCTTGTTCTCCTTCATCTACTACACGCTGTTGCCTAGGTATTATGTGTGAGGATTGGTTTCTGGATGAATGGCTGGTATGCGTGTGACGTGGGAGGAGAGGGAGTAGTAGGAGAAAAGAGTGGGAGTGCAGAACGTGAGTGTTGACGAGTGAGTGATATATAGTAAATAGAAATAGGTAGCATTAATTATATACAATAAATACAATACATATTAAAACAAACGTGTTTATTAATTTCTGATCCACCTCAAAGTGGTAGCAGAGCGTGGTTGTAGAAGCGGATTGAAAAAGATATTAGTGAGCACGTGGAAAAAAGTGAAGTTATAATGGCAGACACGTGGAACATAAATAATGTAGAACTACTGGACGATACAAATTACTTTCTTTGGAAGGAAAAAATTGAGGGCATCCTGCGAGCAAAAAAATTATGGAAGAAGATAATAAATGTAAAAGCTCTTGAAGAACCAAAGGAAGGAGAAGATAAATATGAAGAAAAATTGAGAGCATGGAATACATGGGATGATGACAATTATGCAGCCAGGACAGTGATGATAAATGCGATGAGTAAGTCTCAATTGTTGAAATATACATATGTTAAAAGTGCAAACAATCTGTGGCACTTGATTAAAGAAAACATGGCTGCAGATACGGAGGAAGTAAAAATGAGAGCGTTAAATGAATTAACGAGTCTACGAATGAAGAGAGAAGAAGGCATAGATGAGTTCATCAATAGAGCAGAAGCATTGAAAAATCAATGTGGCCAATTAGGCAAGCATATAGAAGAATATGAAATCAAGATGTATGTCTTGAGAGGCCTGAGACCAGAATATGAGCAAAATGTGAGAATACTAGAGAGCCAGAAAGATGTAAGCTTAAGAGACATAAGATATGCTTTAAAACAGGAAGAAATGAGACACGACAAAAGAAGAGAAGACAGAGGAGCAAGAGACTTGGAAAGTGTAAGGAAAGTAAGAGATAATATAAATAGTGATGTCAAATGTTACAATTGTGGAAAGAAGGGGCATAAAGCGAGTGAGTGTCGGAGCAAGGTGAAATGCTTCAATTGTCAAGGGTTTGGTCACACATCATATGAGTGCAATGAATCAAAAGGATATAAAACTGCACGTGGAAGAGGCAACAGGGGAAGAAGTAATGAGAGAAGAGGAAATACACGTGGACGTGGCAGACAGGAAGCAATGATGAAGATCACTGATGAGGCAGTCATGGCTGTACATGATCAAAGGTGTACGGTTACCAGAGATCAAGAAGAACATGTAACACATAAACATATTTCAGAAACGATTTGGTTGTTGGACTCAGGATCAACAAGTCACATGACTTGTGATGAAAAAATATTTGAGAAATTAGAAAATGAAGAACGAGATATCTCACTGGCTGATAAGGAAGGAAAAAAATTGAAGTCAAGAGGCATAGGTGAGGTATTGATCAAACAAAAAGAAGTTGATCAAAAAGTGAGATTGAAAAATGTATTACATGTTCCAAATTTGAATACAAATTTGATTTCTGTAGCAAGAATCACAGATTACGGTTACAATATCAAATTTGATAAAAATGGAGCAGATATATATAGAGAAGGTGGAACTAGCCAAATGAGGGCAAAACGTGAGGGAAATGCATATTATGTACAGGCAGAAAAATGAAACTGTGAAGGCGATTAATGATGAAGATATGTGGCATAAGCGATTGGGACATGTGAATACTAGAACAATTGAAGAAATGAAGAAAGGTGAACTTGTCATTGGGATAAAAGGTAACAAAACATATACACAATGTGAGTGTTGCATACAAAGCAAAATTTGCAGAAAAATCCATCCAAGAATGAAGGAATGGAAAACAAAGCGTATTCTGGATTTATGGCATATGGACTTAATTGGGCCAATTACACCCATGTCATTGGGAGGAAAAAAATACATCTTCACAATTGTAGATGATTTTTCTAGGGTGCTGTTTGTTGTAGCGTTGAGAGAGAAAAGTGAAGCAACAGAAGAATTGAAGAAGCTGGTTATGCAAAAAGAGAATCAATCAGGAGTAAAATTAAAAGCAATACGTTCTGATAATGGAGGAGAATTCGTCAATAGAAACCTAAGACTATGGTTGGAAGAGAAAGGAATCAAACATGAGTTGAGTCCAGCGTATACGCCACAATGTAATGGTGTTGCTGAAAGAGCGAACAGGTCAATTATAGAAATGACAAGAGCGTTGATGGCTGACTCACACCTACCCCTAAATTTCTGGGCAGAAGCAGTTAATGTTTCGGCACATGTACGAAACCGGGTTAAATCTAATGTGCATGGAAAAACTCCATATGAATTATGGAACAAGAGAAAGCCAAACATTGGCTATATGAGGAGATTTGGATGTATGGCCTATGTATTGGAAAAGGAAGGAACACCATATAAGTTCGGCCCAAAAGCTCAAAAGGGAATATTTTTAGGTTATGCCCCGAACAATACATATAGGATATATCTGCCAAAGACAGGAAAGGTTAGAAATGACTGTGATGTGAAATTTGATGAAAATCGGAATGGAGTGGAACTGTTAAGAGACGGAGAGTTGAAAGACAGTAGTATGATAAAAACTTTAATAATTGAAGGAATAGATTCAGAAGATAATGATGAAAAAAATGTTCAAGAAGAAGAACAACCTGAAAGGGAAGATAATCTACGACAAATGAATGACACCAACAGCGAACAGAATGAAGAAGAAGTCATGGAAGATCCCAATGGGCAACGTGAAGATGAGGATACAGATCAAGATGAAGAGGACAACGAGACAGTGCAAGGTGAACAACAACCAACACAAGCTAGAAATAGAGGACGACCGAAGGGAACGACAAAAGAAGTGATCTTAGTACAAAAACACTTAAGAAATATGGAAAGAGATGAAAGAAATGCTGAACTGGAAAACGTAAGAAGATCGGAAAGACTGAAAAATCAGCACACAGTGATGTCGATAGCGGACGAAGAAATACCAAGGAACATAAAGGAAGCAAAAGGATCAACCAACTGGGGAAATTGGAAAATAGCGATGCAAGAAGAGATTACGTCATTGAAGAAACACAATGTTTGGGATATTGTTCAGCGACCGCATGATAAACGTGTGATAAAGAGTAGATGGGTATATCATTTAAAACAAGACCCAACAAACAGGCTGAATAAAAAATTCAAAGCCCGTTTGGTTGCAATAGGGTGTGCTCAGCGTCCGGGGTACGACTATGGAGAGACATTTGCGCCAGTAGTGCGAACCGAGACACTGAGACTATTGTTCAGTATAGCCGCTGAAAAAGGAAGGAAAATAAAACTATGCGACGTAAAAACAGCTTTTTTACATGGGAATTTGCACAAAGAAATATTCATGGAACTTCCACCTGGATATGAGACGAGTGATAAAGTATGTAAACTAAATAAGAGTATATATGGTCTCAAACAGGCTGGAAGATGCTGGTATGAGTATCTTAGTGAGACACTAATGCAAGCCGGGATGAAACAAGCAAAAGAAGACCCGTGTCTGTTCTATAAACTGGAACAAGGGGATTTCCTATACATCGGAGTCCATGTGGATGATATGGTTGTTGTCTCTAGTTGTGACGGGATGGAGAAAAAATTTGTAAAATCAGCAGCAAGTATCAGGTCAGTCCAAAAGTTCGTGCGCATTAGTAGCATGTATAGGATTCGCGATGACTCATTACCAGATCGATAAGATTCCGAACCTGTCGAAACTTGTCATCGCTTGACTGATGTATTCGTCAGTTTGTCACCAAATTTCGTAAAGATCAGACACATCTTAGTACCGATAAAAATGAATATCGATAACGCATATAAACGTGCTGTGTTATATTTTTTCTTTTCGAGTGGTGAAACTGCCAGATTTGCAGCAATAAAAATTAATAGTGTACATGGTGCACATACTATTAGTGTAAGGACTGCCCAGAAATGGTTTGAAAAATTTAAACTTGGAAAAAGCAACATTAATGATGAACCCCGTTCAGGACGTCCTGTCGATTTTGATAACGACGTTCTTAAAAATCTTGTGGAGTCAGAGCCACATTTAACAGTGGATCAGATCGCAGAAAAGATGCATTCATCTCATGGGACAGTCTTTCGCCATTTAAAGGAGATTGGAAAAGTATCCAAGCTTGGAAAGTGGGTACCACATGAGCTGTCCGAAGCCAATTGCCAGCAGCGAATAAACATCTGTATTTCCCTTCTATCGCGCTTTGAAAGAGAGCCATTTTTAGACCGTTTGGTAACAGGTGACGAAAAATGGATTATTTATGATAACGTCTGCAGAAAAAGACATTGGACAGACAAAGATAAGCAGCCACTTCCAACACCAAAGGCGTCTTTACATCCCAAAAAGGTTCTGCTAAGTGTGTGGTGGGATATGTATGGTGTCATTTATTATGAATTGTTAGAACCAAATAAAACCATTAACGCAGATGTATACAGTGAACAACTTTGCCGTTTAAATTCAGAATTGATTAAGAAACGCCCGCGATTGGTGAATATGAAGAAAGTGTTGTTCCACCATGATAACGCTAGACCACATACGGCTCGAAAAACGCTGCAAAAAATTAATGAACTGAATTGGGAGCTTTTGCCGCATCCTGCATACTCCCCGGATATTGCCCCAAGTGATTTTCAGTTATTTCGTGCCTTACAAAATTTTTGCCGAGGCAAAAAGTTCAATTCTAAACAGGATGTACAAAATGAACTCAGAAGTTTTTTTGCTTCAAAACCAGAATCTTTTTACACCAATGGAATAAAAAAGCTACCAGAAAGATGGCGAGATATTGTAGATAGCGGAGGAAAATATATCATAGATTAAAATGTTAAATTGTGTTTTATTTACACCATTTAAAAATTTTGCCGAAATGCGCACGAACTTTTGGACTGACCTGATAGAATAGAAATGAAAGATTTTGGAGAAGCTAAGATGATTCTAGGAATGGAGATAGAACAAAGGGAAGGGAGAATTTCTGTAAGCCTAAGAGGATATATCCAAAGTTTACTGAAAATGTATGGAATGGAAGAGTGTAATAAAGTCGCTACGCCGATTGATATGAACATAAAAATGGAAAATCACGAGGGAAGCGAAAAATGCAATGTAAGTGATTATCAAGAATTACTTGGAAGATTGATGTACCTTTGTGTGTACGCACGACCAGACATATCATATGCAGTTTGTTCTTTATCACAGTTTAATATTAACCCTAAGCAGATGCATATGACAGCACTTAAACGAATCCTTAGATACTTACGAGGAACAATGGACTATCGTCTAGAATTTGGACTAGGTGATATCAATCCAGAGGTACGATGTGAATCGGATGCGTCCTGGGACAGCACACGAGACGCTAAATCAATCACCGGATTACTCATATATCGGAACAAGGATCTGATCCATTGGAGGAGTAAGAAGCAGGGAACAGTGGCACTTTCATCGACAGAAAGCGAGCTCGAAGCAGTAACTGGGGGAGTGAAAGAAGTGATTTGGATGTGTAATTTATTAAAAGAGATTGGACTTGGTGAAAACGTGAAAAGAGTTATGTATTGTGACAATATGAATGCCGTAAAATTAGCAAATGGTGGCAGTTACAAAACAAAGACCAAATTAATGAACAGAAGGTGCTGGTATGTCAGAGAATGCGTAGAGAAGGAAAATATAAAAATTGTTCATGTGTCAAGCGAAGAAATGACTGCTGACTGTCTTACAAAACCGTTAAGTGGGCCTAATTTAAAGAAAAATGTAGAGAAGTTTATGAATGTAAATTGTGAGAGTTAATGAAACCAAGGGGGGAGTATGTGAGGATTGGTTTCTGGATGAATGGTTGGTATGCGTGTGACGTGGGAGGAGAGGGAGTAGTAGGAGAAAAGAGTGGGAGTGCAGAACGTGAGTGTTGACGAGTGAGTGATATATAGTAAATAGAAATAGGTAGCATTAATTATATACAATAAATACAATACATATTAAAACAAACGTGTTTATTAATTTCTGATCCACCTCATTATGAATATTTGATTTCCAATCTCTATTACTATTACATGTAGGTCATTGACATTTTGTTTGTACATTTCAACTAATGTCATATCTGAATCTGTTTTCATTTTAGATAGGTTAAACATAATAGTCGCTAATCGGCGTAGTTTTGGCTCTGCACGTGAACATATGGTGTTCACGACGAAAGTAGCATCTTGCATCAATTCATGTTTTATATGTGTGTAGATATAAGCAAGGTCTCCGTATTGATGCATTATCAAGGATTTGTCAAATTGAAACACCTTTCGTTTTGCACCCACAAACGATCCAGATTGAGCAGGCTGAGGATGAAGAATTAAAAACAATATTAAACGGCGGAACAGCAATAAATCTACAGCAATTATTTATAGAAAATAACAAAATCTATGTCGACACATCAACAGGATATGTACGTCCATATATTCCAACGGCTTTGAGACGTACAGCTTTTAACATTGTACATGGATTAGCTCACCAGAGCGGCAGAGTCACATGTCGCCAGCTAAAAGAAAAATACATTTGGCCGGGAATTAACAAGGATGCACTTTAATGAGCTCGGGAATGTATTCCGTGCCAAAGAGCGAAAATACATAGGCACAGTAAACTCCAACCCCTAAATGTAATTATTACATATTAGTTCTAGACGAACGGTGAGGCGCCATTTATTGGATTCGGCTGGTACTATTTGGGCTACAATTTCTGTTATTATAATTGAAATCGTAACAAAACTGATTTAAGAGGAATGTGTGTGCCATGATAAGACAGAAATATGCGACTACACTTGTAAATAAACACTAATAATAGTAACGTAAGGTTATTTACTATGACGACGAAAACTATAAACCTGTACGGTAAGCACTTCTCCCCAACCACTTTTAAATCACTTCATCACTTAACGACATCAAGAATCGCGGTACATTCAACGTGACACAATTAGAAGAATCGTACTAATAGTTTGAAAGATATGCCTAAAAAACTGAGAAATCTGTTGATTTATTTCTTTGTATGACATTTCTTTTCACCGCTAGATGGTTATAGCGTTTGTGTGTACATAAATCAATCAAAGGAAGATGGTCTGTCGATCAAAGCAGATGGTGTGTCCATAATTCGCTCAAAAAATTGATTAAAGTTATACGTTTAAACGGGGAAGGTTTAAGAACCTGTCTTGTAAGTGGTGACAAGTAGTGGAAAAAGAAATACAAGTAATCGGATTATCCAGAACCTACTTAACTCGGAAACCTCGTGTATTGGCCCCACCACGTGGGTGACGCCATAATGGCGTCTGAAAATGAGGAGTGGAGCGTCGTCTCTTCTAAAAAGAAGGGAGCAACTTCGCTACCGCTGAAAAGAAAGAAAACTGACTCTGTTTCTGTTACAGACCTCGTTCCAAACAAATCTGATACCTGCACAGAACCCAATCCACCTCAAAAAAAGCGTCGCGATCCTCCTCCGACCATACTGTATCCGACGAACCACCGCGGTGCGGCGTTTGTAAACGTCGTTTTAGAGGAAGGGCAAGCCAAGCCCAGAAGAGCACAAAACGCAATGTTTATAGCTAAACAACTCAGTGCTGGGAATTTTCACGTTGAAGAAATTAAACCAGAACGACCAAAAAGCTTCACTCTCAGATTTAAAACAGGTGGGTCAGCTAATTCATTTGTAACTGGCGACAAAACAAAGCTCTCTGGCATTAAAACATTCATACCCAAGTTTCGAACTCAACGGAAGGGCCTCATCAAGGGTTTACCCACAGACTGTGATACCGAAGATATTTTGAAACTCACAGATACCCCAACCCCCATAACATATGCGAGAAGGCTTAATAGAAAAATAAGGAACCAAGAATCGGCAAATGGGAATGGCACCCTAGCGAATCAGTTGTAGTTACCTTTGAAGGTACTATCCTTCCAGACTACATTAAGTTGTACCGCTTAATACACACTCCTGTGGAGCTATATATAGATCCTGTAAAGATATGCCAAAACTGTCTGAAATTTGGACATATTTCAAAGCAATGCAGAAGTAGCAAAATTTGTAAAACCTGTGGCCAAGAAGGGCATGACTCTAACATCTGTCCCAACAAGGATCTACCCCACTGCGCTCACTGCAAACTGAGTCACCGCTCTCTCCATCCAGAATGCCACTACTATCAAGAGCAAAAAGAGATAAATAAGAATATGTCCCTTTTTAACATCAGCTTTTGGGAAGCAAAGAAGCTAACCTTGGGACAACGAAGGGCAACAACTGCTACCTCCTCCAACCTCACCACTACAAAAGAGAACTTCCCCCCACTCAAAGAGATATCACATAACCAAGTCCTCCGAATGAAGAGTATCGGTGGACAAAAAAGACCCTCAGCATCCAACCCTAAGAATGACTGGTTCTCCTCCAGACATAGCAGCTCCCCCTGCCTCCTCTCCGACCTCGGAGACTTACTCCACTCCCCTATTCCCCCCCAAATCCTCTATCCCTTCTCCCTCTCCCTCTATTCTTCCCCCCTCCTCCCTCATCCTCTATTCCTCCCTCTTCCCCCTCCAAGCAAATCCTTTCCTCCCCTCTCCCTCACCCTAAAGCTAAAACATCCTCCGGCGTCTCTTATTCACGCTCTAAAAGTCAAACATCCCATCCTCAATCCAACAAAACAACCCAGTCCACTTTCAAACAATACCGTCCAGCGTCCAAAAAAAAAAAACAACAAATTCTCCAACTCCATGAATATCACACTTTGGAACTGTAGAGGAATACGTTCAAAACGCATAGAAGTAGAAACGCTGGCAAAGAACTCAGATGCAATCATCTGTACCGAAACCTGGCTAAAGCAGAGCACGCGATTCCACCTCCCAGGGTTCATCTCTGTCAGAGATGACAGAACCTCGGCTCGTGGAGGCGGGACCGCTTGCTTCATTCGGAACAAAATCAAGACTTCACCTTTAAAACTCCGGATCACAAATCTCAAATATGTGGAATTACCTTACACACTTCCCACCATAGACTTAACTTAATAAGTATTTATAGGCCTCCCTCTGGCTCTCTAAGGCATCAAAAATGGAGTGAATATATCTCAAAAATTCAGGAACTAGGCCCCTGTCTACTTACTGGCAACTTTAACGCGAAGCATTCATCCTGGAATTGCATCACAGAAGACAACTCAGGGCGAAATCTTCACAAAATTATTGAAGACCGCCAGTTATTTGTCCATAACACAACCTCTCGCTCACACATTGGACTGCACACTCAATCTGACAGTAACATTGACTTGGTTATATCCTCCATGGACATTGCTCATCTTATACACACATCACAGCTGGAGGACCCTCTAGGCTCCAATCATTATCCAATAGTTATTAATCTTCAATTGACTAAATCAACCTGCCCACCAAAAAGCAATAGACTCACCACCTCAAGAACTGACTGGAAAATTTATTCAAGCCTAATGGATACTCACTGGGAACATTTCATCTCCAAACGGTTCAACAGTTTACATCCAACAGATCAAATGTCCGACTTTTCAAATAGGATGAAAGAGGCGGCCTCCCTAGCGACGCCCCAATCAAACGAACGGACATTGCTCTCTCACACCCCCTCCCCTTGGTGGGACCAGGACTGCACCAAAGCAATTAGGTTACGGAAGGCTAGCTTTCTTAAATGGAAGCATAACTTCACCATGGCTAACTGGACTGAGTATAAAAAACAAGCTGCCATCACGAAAAAGATTTTAAGACACAAAAAACGAGAGGCATTCCGAAACTTCACAAGTTCCCTAGATTGCAGGACAAACCCCACCTTCTTGTGGAATAGAATTAAAACTTTCAAAAATAGATTCACAGGCAATACATCCAACCTCTCATATACTTCTGTATCAGATGAAACAATAAATGAAGCAATACAAAAGATGGCCCCACCGTGGGTCTCTGAACCTCCTCTGCACCCAACAAAACTAACTGGATTAAAAGGGCACTCACTTCTAGACGACCCCATCACACTGGCTGAGCTAAACTCTGCTATAGATAGATCTAATCCCAAGTCAGCTCCAGGCCCTGATCAAATAGACCAGAATATGATAAAGTACCTCTCCATTAAAAGCAGACTAATCTTATTGGACATTTTTAATCTTCTATTCGACAGCAAAGCTATACCATCTACCTGGAATACCTCTCATGTTCTGCTTATACCTAAGCAAAACAGCAACACTCTCAGACCAATCTCACTGACCTCCTGCATCTGCAAGCTATTCGAGAGGATCCTTGCCCTCAGGCTTCAATGGTGGTACGAGAGCAATGGTATCCTTCCTCCATTTCAATCTGGTTTTCGTCAAGGAAGATCTTGCAACGATAACATAGGCGCCATCACACTTCGCTGCTTGGAAAGTTTGAACTCTAGGAAAACTACTATTGCCATCTTCCTAGATATTACAGGAGCCTTTGACAATGTGAATCCTGTCATCCTGTTAAAAAAACTCAAGCTCTTGGACATCCCCACAAAAACCTTACACTTTATCAATAATCTAATCACCAATAGAAAGGCCACGATTATCAACAGCCCAAACCCAGAAGACTCCATAAGAGACATTCAGAAAGGGGTACCTCAGGGAGGCATGCTGAGCCCCTACTGTTCAACATTTATACGGCAGACATTTTCAAGAACCTTTCCAACCACTGCCATATATACCAAAATGCTGATGACATAGCTCTCTCTATAACCGATAACACACTTCTTGAATCTCTATCAGCCACAGAGTTCTCCATAGACGCGATCAGGAAAAACCTATTAGATATTGGTCTTGAACTTTCCCCAGCCAAAACCAAAATCTTAATCTTCTCAAAACCACATATTCAACCTGGCACCATACTCTTTAAAATTGAGAAGTCTCAGGTACGCAATACAGGTGAGGCTAAATTCCTTGGCATCACAATTGACACAAAGCTACGATTCACCAATCATCTTCAAGAACTTCATACAAAATGCCATAGAATGCTCAGTCTTATCAAGTACCTGAGAGGCACCTGGTGGGGTTGCGATCCTCAAACTCTTCTCCTCCTATACAAAACACTCATCCGCTCCAGGATAGAATTTGGCATCTGGTGGATATATCCTCTGCTATCAAAAACACAACAGAAGCAGACAGAGAGAAGTCACCAAACTGCTAAGTAGCCTGCCTTCCCGATTTTCTGCATTTAGAATGGCCTGGGAGTGCACTCCAGATATTAACAGGAAGAAAGATACTCTCGTATCTAGAATTCTTCGAGAGGAGAAGCGTCTCGTTGAAGGAGATGAAGCGGCCTCGCTAGCACTTCAAGTTCGTATGTTGAAGTTAAAGGAAACGTCAATTGGCTATCAGAAAGGAAAGGATGCCAAGCAGCGCAAGGCAGCGAAGCAAAAGAAAATCGAAGAACTGAAAAAACGCACCAAATGCGGCATCTGTAAGGAAGTAGGGCACTGGGCCCGCGAGTGTCCTCGAAAGAGAGATGTTAGAAAAGACGACGAGTCAAACACCGAAACAAGGATTCTTCCGAGTTATATTTGTAACATCTCGCTGTTATACTCCAGCACGTCGGATAGAGATGCCGATGTGTGGATTGCCGATTCAGGAGCGGGAAAACATATGACATACAGGAAAGAATTTTTCAAAGATCTTATGCCTCTCAGCGATAGTTTCTCGGTCCAAATAGCGGATGACAAGATTCTCGCCGCAGTGGGAGAAGGCACAGTTGTGATCCAGGAGAATCTGAATGGTCAAACGGTGAAAAGGGAGCTGAGGAACGTGTTGTTTGTGCCAGATTTGAAAAGAAACTTGTTTTCGGTCGGAGCGGTAACAGATAGAAATTTCACGTTCCATGCATTTAGTGATAGGTGCGAAATTCGCAATAGTGATGGTACGCTATCGTCACTTGGCGTACGGTATGGTGCATTGTACCGTATGCTTTTTGAAGTGATGATAACTCAGTGCAATACAGTGAAAACCAAAAACACAAACGAGACAGTGATGCTCTGGCATAAACGATTGGGACATATCAACGTGCGTGCTCTGAAAAAGACAATCGAAATTAGTGATATCAAGCTTGACATAGACAGAATTAGTGATTTCTTCTGTGAGTCGTGCGTACTTGGGAAGCAAACTCGTAAGCCGCACTACACAGTTGATGACAGGGGTGATTTCAAGGCGGGTGAGAAGATTCACACTGACGTGTGTGGTCCGATCAACGCTGAATCCTATGACGGATCAAGATACTTCCTCCTGTTTAAAGATCACTCAACAAGCTTCCGGAAGGTTTACTTCATGCAGCATAAGTCGGAGGTATTTGGAAAATTTAAAGATTTTATAGAGTTTGCCGAAACGCAGACAGGTAATAAGGCAAAAGTCCTGCGCTGTGATAATGGAACGGAGTATACCTCCGACAAGTTTCGTACGTATGTAAAGAGTCGCGGCATAATCCAAGAGTTCTCATCTCCGTACATCCACGAACAAAATGGCAGTGCGGAGCGTGAAATGAGGACGATTGTTGAGAGTGCGAGATCCATGCTGCTAAGCAGTGGTGCAAATATTAAACTTTGGACCGAGGCTGTAAATACTGCTTGCTATACACTCAATCGCGTCATATTGCAGCCAAATGAGTCCGAGTCTCCATATCAGAAATGGTTTAATCGGAAACCGGAGATTAAGCACCTACGCGTATTCGGGTGTAAAGCCTATGTGAAGTGTCCCGACGAGAAGCGAAAAAAATTCGAGGCAAAGAGCAAAAAGATGATCATCGTTGGTTACGACGGGGAATCAACGAACTATAGACTCTGGGACCAAATAGCGCAGAAAGTGGTTGTGAGTAGCGACGTTGTTTTTGACAAAAGTACGGAGTGCTGCGAAGTGGGCGAGGACAGATCCTCCTTTCGATTCGAATTTACTTTCGGTGCCGATGACGATCTCTCTTCAACAGCTGACGAACAACTGCCTCAGGACCAAGCGGAGCAAGTTCAAAATCAACCTGAAGAATATTGCTTTCCTGAAGGTACGCGATCGTACTCGTGTAAGAGTGCCAGAAAGGTATGGCATACCAGTATCGGGGTTTCTCGCTGAAACCGTGCCCGCGAATTATGACGAGGTTGTATCATGTCCAGACGCTGAGAAGTGGAAAACAGCAATAAAAGAAGAACTTGCGGCGCTCGAGAAGAATGGGACATGGAGCTTGACCAGGCTGCCACCGGGAAAAAGAATCGTCGGAAGCAAGTGGGTTTTTACCATCAAAGGAAATAATCGATACAAAGCAAGATTCGTTGCTCAAGGTTTCTCGCAGAGAGAAGGTATTGATTATTATGAGACATTTTCTCCGGTGGTGCGATACGAATCGGTAAGAATTCCTCTTGCTATTGCTGCGAAAGAAGATCTTGAAATATTGCAGTTTGATGTGAAAACTGCGTTCCTCTACGGCGACCTTCAAGAGGAAATATACCTGCAGCCGCCGGAAGGATATACGACTGGCGGTAGGAAGGACCTTGTCTGCAAATTACACCGCAGCCTTTATGGACTAAAGCAAGCACCACGCAACTGGAACGAGAAGTTCGTGAGTTTTTTAAAAAAGTTTAATTTCTCGAGTACAGAAAGTGATCGTTGTGTTTTTGTGAGTGCGATCAATGGTGTGGTGGTGTACCTAGCGTTGTATGTGGATGATGGGCTTTTAATCAGTGCGTGCAAGGATGCTATAAGTAAAGTACTGCGCTACTTGGAAAAGAACTTTGAAATAGTATCTCACGAGGCGAGCGACTTTGTAGGGTTACAAATCATACGAAATCGTGAAGAAAAGTCGTTGAAAATCTGCCAGTCAAGTTATATCTCAAAAATTATTAAAAGATATGGAATGAGTGACGCGAAATGCTCGAGTGTTCCTGCGGAACCGGGTTCAATTTTATGTAAAATAAAGAAATCCGAGAACGATTGTAAAAACGAAAGAATGTTACGCGTGCCGTATCGCGAAGCCATCGGTTCTTTATTATTCACTGCTAGAATTTGTAGGCCTGACATAGAATATGCAGTGAACCATGCTAGCCAGTTCGTGGAGTCATATGGAGAAGAACATTGGCAAGCGGTCAAGAGAATTGTCCGGTATTTAGCAGGTACACGGGAACATGGCATTGTATTCGGAAGTAGTGGGAGCTCTTTTCAGCTAAAAGGGTTTACTGGTGCAAACTATGCTGGATGCACAGAAACACGTAAGTCTAGAAGCGGTTTTATATTTATATTGAACGGTGGACCAGTTTCATGGTCAAGTAAACGACAGAGTATTGTTTCTCTGTCTACGGCCGAAGCCGAATACATTGCCCTGACTCATGGCACACAGGAGGCCGTCTGGCTTCGCCGCATTTTACTAGAGTTAAAACTAACATGCGATGCCGTGCCAATGTTCGTAGACAATCAATCCGCCATTAAATTGTCAAAGAACCCGGAATTTCATAAGCGATCTAAACATATAGACGTGAGGTTCCATTTTGTACGCGAGGTAGTTGAAAGGAAAGAAATTGAAGTCTCCTATGTATCGTCTAAGGAACAACTGGCAGATATTCTCACCAAACCCCTTCCCAAATTACAGTTTTTTGGCCTGAGAGAAAAACTGAATGTATTGGGTGATTTAAAATAAGTGGGAGTGTTGAAGCCGTCCCTGCGAAGGCCAGGGTATTTGTAAATGCAAGGGTTTTGGGTGTTGGCCTGGGTCACATTTTATCTGCATGGTGGCCTGTGGCCCAGCGTGTGTGTCATTGCGACGAGGGATGCTTTTCAGATGTTTCTTTCTCTTCGGTTGGGGGTTCCTGGCTTGCGTTGCCCCCACCCACGGTTGGACCGAGGCAGTTGTTTTTCGAGTGGAATGACTGCAAGGCGATGCTTTTTTTGCCGCGGGTGTCAGTCCTAAACGAACAATCGAAACCATCGGCTGCGCCATCTTCGTGCCTGAGATAGCTTTGCATATATTTCACAAAATAACATTCGCTGCAATCAACTGCGTTATTTAACAGAGGCTTTGTTTACGAGTTATAACTAGTTAAAGATATCGTTTAATCCGGACCGTTCGACGCTTGAGAGCGGGTAACCGAGGCAACTCGGTCGGTAACGTCGTTGAGTCTACAGTGGAGAGAGTCCCGCTCTCATGCGTCGAACGGTCCGGACTAACCGATTTTTTTAACTAGTTATAACTCGTAAACAAAGCCTCAAACGCAAAATCGTTACTCTTGATTTTCGTCTTAGAATGTCTCAGGGAGTTACTCTTTCAATTTAAGCCCAGGGCTGTCCAAACACCCTGTATACGGATGGCTCTAAAACACCTGATGGCACCCATACAGCAGCAGCATGTGTTTGCCCTTCCTTAAGCTACACAAAGACCATAAGCCTCAATAGACGCGCATCTGTATTCACAGCAGAGTGTGCAGCAATCAAACTGGCTACAGACCTCATTAAGTTCCAGCCCAGCAAATCTTACCTGATCCGCTCCGATTCACACAGCGCATTGAAAGCCCTAAATGGCAAACTCTTCACCCATACCACCAACACCTTCATAAAAGACATAAAACAAGACCTGGTTCATTTTAGAGAAACAAATGCAGAATGCAGGATCTCCTTCATCTGGATTCCTTCTCATAGTGGGATCGCCGGTAATGAAATAGCTGATCTGGCTGCAAAGGAAGCTACTGTAAAACCCCAAAACCTATACTTTAACATACACTACGCTGATTCAGTGGAAATCCTCAGGAAGGAAATGTGGGCTTCCTCCGAAAAGACGTGGCTAACGAACTCCCTCCAGAAAGGGGTGAGTTACTTCAATAACTTCTACCTTCCCCGCAAAGAGCCTTGCTTTTACAACCACAACTTGCCTCGGTACATCACCTCCTGGGTCAGCCGTTATCGCTCTGGACATTACAATCTGGCAGCGTCGCTCTTCAAAATTGGACTCGTACCCAGCAGTAAATGCTGGTGCGGTCACCCCACACAAGACCTTAATCACATTCTTTGGGAATGCCCGAAGTATAGTCGCCAACGACTGATTCTTGAGAAGAACCTGTTACAACGTGGGTGGCATCACCCTCGCAGCATCGAAAAATACATAGCCAACATAAATATAACAGCCATTAAAATAATCTCTGG
The DNA here is from genome assembly GCA_033822845.1 of Tetrapedia diversipes. Classification (NCBI taxonomy): domain Eukaryota; kingdom Metazoa; phylum Arthropoda; class Insecta; order Hymenoptera; family Apidae; genus Tetrapedia; species Tetrapedia diversipes. The sequence goes on along the minus strand of JAOPTO010002394.1, from coordinate 177,149 downwards.
TTACCTACATCAATGCAATCTTCACATATAGGAGAATAAATGAAGACAAGAGACTACACCTTCCAGGAAAAATAGCATCAAGACCCCAAGGAATATAAACATAGTCCATAGATATTCACTGATTACAAAATTCATAATCATCCATGATCAACCTTGTAACCCTGTATATTTGTACAGTACCTGTATCTAACCACTAATGAGCACAGCAACTCAAAGCGTAGTGTTAAATAA